>BMAU01015502.1:0-12467 GCA_019973935.1 Trichonephila clavipes
TTTAAACAGTAAATGACATGTCTGTAAAACTTTCTTTCATACACCCAGAATAATCCAATATAATTTTAATCCCTAATATATGAATGTACTTTTATTAACAAATGTCAACATTTATACATTAGAAGGATACTGTTTTCAAATTATAAGAAATTTTTTACCATAAGATTGAATGTATAAATAAATATAAATCAGATTGCTTCATTTTTATTGAAAAATAGGTAGATGCTTGACAAACTCATATTATTTTTAACTGCTATTTACTTTTTAAATAAGTAAAAAATTACTGAAATTTTAAAATTTAACTTTGTTTTAAATTAAGCACATTTGTATTGCACATTTTAATTTATATTTGTAAAACAAAAATCATTAATGAAAGTTTAGATGTGCAAACCCGAAATCTTTTTATAGATGTATATCTTTTATTTTCAGTGTTGTAAAAATAAAAGGCAATTTCATCAAATGTAGCATTTGACAAATGTCTCCTCATCTAATTCTGTAATCATAATTGAAATGTAATGCACACTTAATCCTAATGTAGAATTGTGTTACTTTACATTACACCTTAGTATAAGAATTCTTAATTTCAATTGCAATTTTTTCTTTTCTAGATTTCTTTTTATTCTATTGAAAAAAGTTACATTTTGTGCGTATGGATTTCCTATGTCCATTTTAGAGACTTATAATTATAACAAATTTGTTTTTATCAAATATATTGTTTCATTGATTTATTTATTGCTTCTCTTTCTCTTGCAGAATTTTTCTTTTTTTTTAAGTCTGTTAATATTTAAAAAGCCTGGGAAATTATAGAAATTTTTTAAATGCAAATTTATTATGCTTCAATTATTCTTCATACTTTTATTTGGGGCAATCGTTTTAACAAAGAAAAAAGAAGCTAAGTGTATAAGTTTTGACATCTCTTTAGCTGCGTTCTTTTTACTCTCCTCTTTTTAGAGCTGCAATACATACAGTTTTTTCACCAGCTGCAATTGTCATCCATATTGTTAATTGGATTCACACACATATATTACATCCTAATACAAAACTGAGGTTTAGTCAACTGCTTTTTAAAAAATATATTTTGTGTAGATTATATGAAAAATATACACATAGAAAATAAATGTATTTATTACTACCTGGCCAATTATGTTGTAAAATCAATTAATAACTGAATAATGAGGGTAAAATATTTTTCTATTATGAGAAGATTGAATTTCAGAAGAATTTTTTTTTCTGTCGGTTCCAATAATTAATTTTTTCATTTTATCAGGGATGTAATGGATGAAAAAATCACCAACTGTAATATTTTGAATGGTAATGTCTTTTATAAGAGAATTTTAAACTTTATTTAGTTCTATTCAAATAGTCGAGTACAAGCAATGCATCGCCAAATGTTGCTATGAGTCATAAAGGAAATATTTCAATTGCAGCCATTCTTTGTAATTATTCTTTTATAACTTGTAATTGAGTAAAATTCATTGCAACTTTCTCTTGCAGGTAACATTATGACTGTTGAAGTGACCTGTTCCATTTAAGGTGATAGCCGGCCATTAGTTTAACACCTTACATGACATCTAGATGGCGTTGGCTATTGCGAAATTTTTGGCACAAATATTTGTCTCAAGATTCCCAAGATGGGCAATAAATTTCTCTCTCGGGTAACCTTTTCAATGAAATTCTCCCCTTCAGCGAAAGGGAACACGCGAGGGGGCTAAGGGGAGGGTGATGGTCGTCAAACTAGTAAAATAAATGTTAGCTCTTTTTTTTTTTTTTTTTTTTTTTTTTTCTTTTTCGGGCGAGGGTTAAAGCAGCAGAGTGAATCTTGACCATGAAAGACTTCTCATGTCTAGACATTGGTCAATCATCAAACTTTTTCAACTCTTGGACCCCTTAGAACTGTAACATGTTTTCGAGGAAACCCCTTCCTCGCTGAAGGGAATATATCTTAAAATAATATTTAAAGTATATAGATAAACATATTTTGATATTATATGTAAAGACAATTTTAAAAAAAATATTTTATTTTTTATTAAAAACTTTTTATGATGTAATTTTAATGTTATTTACTCATTGATAATATAAATTTGTGATCCAAATGTCACCTACGCATGCATTATACTTAGTAACTGAGATATGTGTTCACAATTTTTTGCACAAACTATCGACGTATAAGCTTTTTTGAAATTATCTGCAGTAGCATTTCATATTCCGTGTTCAATTCGTTTTTGTATTTTGTTTTTGTTGCCAATCGCGTTAAAAATATTTTTCACTTTCTAAATACATTTTTGTGAATGGCATGAAAATGTTCATAGCTGTGTGAGAAATTCTGCGTATATGGCATGAATTGGTAACCTAAAATGTAGGTCTTCTAGCTTAAATTTAAATTTTAGCATCGAATCTGTTCATATGTCGATAATTTTTTTTATCTTCTTCATTATAGGTGTTTTTCCCCCACAAATGTAAAAGTTTCAAAACATTGTACTAACTAGTATAAAATTACTTCGTGGAACTCTCGGGATACCAAACAATAGTATATTCACAATCTACTGCATAAAATAAAGTTTTAAAATTCATTTATTATATTACAATAAAAGTTAAAAAAATTTTCAAATTATGTATAAATAAAATTTTTAATTTTAGTCTATGATCTTTAGATAATTGTGGCTAAACGAATTTTATGAGAACATAAATCCATTTTGCATACATATTTGTAATTTTTCTTTCCCATTTTTTATTGGGTCTCGTGGAACACAGTTTGTCGATCAATTCTCTAGATAAATGATGTACAGAACGAAACTGTTTAATTTTTCCTGAACAAATTATTTTTAAAGGAAGAATAGGTGGATTTAAAGCAATGAAAATTAAATTTCACGTTTTAATGAACAAACAGTATGATACAATTTTACTTTTATACAATAGAACAGGGTTGGCAACCTATTTCACGAGAGGTACAATTCTCAGTGGTACTCTGAATTACTCAACAAATGTGTCAATTTTTGAAAGGATGGAAGATGATAAATTTATAATGGTCCTTATTATACGAAGATCTCTAGAATTATGGACAATTGCGAAATTTCGAAAAAATCGGAAAGATATCTCGAAACATAAATTTACAGCTATTTTGTGAATTATTGAATGTCATTGCTGGTGAGATTTAATTGTTTGAAAAGAGAAGATCGCGTGCTCTCTGCTCTCCGCTTTTGGTTGATTTCGAAAAAGGCAAGAAAAAAATTCTCTCTGTGTAGCGCACTTCCTTCAATAGAATCCTCCCCTTTCTCTGGGGGAAGAGGGCCACAGTCTTTACGACTGTGAAACGAAATATTTGTTCTTTTTTTCGGGGAGTAAAATAGTGTTGACTCTTGACCATGAGAGAGATCTAAAATGGCTTTCTTACTTTTTCGACTCATGGATTCTGATAATTTGTTATGAATGCTTTATTCGTTTCTAACTATGGAAAAAATCCTATGTATATTGCAATCTAAATTTTAGGAGCTGCTCTTGTTTTAATATAGATTTTACCGTCAAATGTCTTTTAAAATATCAATAAGTTGTTCGCTCTCCTTGATTATAGGTGTTTTTATCCACAAATAAAAAAAAAAAAGTTCATTTTCCATTACAAAACGATTTAGTTGTGCAAAAACAATGTATTAACGTGAATAAATTTGTTTTGTTGGTCCCGGTACAGTAAACAATGGAATATTCACAATCTAGTAGGCACTACATATAAAGAAAAACGATTTAATATTCTTTTATAATGGAATAATAAATGTTTCTAAAAGTATTACAAAATAAAGTTCTTATGTACAAAAAAAAATGTTTCAGAAATTTCCAATTAGGTATACACTTACACCTGTATTACATTATTAAAGGTTTAAGGGAAACAATTTTGAATAGAGTTTTCTTTAAAAAAGTTGTTTTAAATGTTAAAAAGTTAAAGGTTATCTCAATTTTGATATTTTTCTAAGATAGTATGCAGCTATTTCATTAAAAAACTGGTTAATTATGGTTTTGACCATTATTTTACATATGTTTGTAAAATAATTTTCAAATTCAAAAAATATTTTTATAAGAAATGATACGTAAATGAAAATAAGCATTACAAAATTATTTCATGTTCAGCAAAAAAAAAAAAAAAAAAAAAAAAAAAAAAGGAAGAAAGAAAGAAAGATATTTTGAAATTAAAATTACTTTTGTAACTTTAGAGAATGATTAAAAATATCATTATAAGGGAGAGAAAGTAGGCTGGCAATTAATTATCAAGCACAATTAATCAAGCATATAATATATAAACATTGCTTTTATTTTTCTAAGAAATTTATGTTTATTTAATGAATATATGTCAATAACAATTTTTCAATTTGGAAGTTTACATTATATTTAAATCAAAGAAAATTGCATTATTGTTTAATTTTTGGGCATATTTGGTAACAAAATAATAGTTTCATTCTATGTAGGAATCCAAATAAATGGCTAAGTAGAATACACTGGCCTCAAAAGTTAAGGTACAACCGGGTTTTTGTGTCTAATTTGCAAATGAATGAATGTAGAAACAAAAATTTGGAGGATATGTGCATTAAATAGTTTTTTATTGAATGCGTCATAGAAATTTGTATAAGTGTATTGCAAAAACGACGTCTCTGAGACATTTTCTAAACTCTATTGACTTTTGTCACCGAAACTGCCAACAACTGTTGAAAATCAACACAACTTACACACAAAAGTACGAAAGCTTGATATTTGCATATTTTTCTCTCACTCATAAATATACGTTCTTTTCTATAAAATAAAAGTTGTAGCAATCTTTTTTGCATTAATGTTTTTAAAGTTCGTTATTATCATTCATGTAAACTATGCATTTTATTGTTACTGCCATTTTTTTATGGTGAGCTTCGAAAAACATGTTGTACCTTAACTTTTTGAGGCCAGTGTACTTAATTATAAAAATATATATCACGGACAGTTTTTACGGTATCCTGTTCGAGAAGATATAGGAGGTCACAGTAGGCAAGAGTTCATGGTTACGAACTCGTGATCGACGTGGTGTTGCATCGTCGGTTTGAATTCTGGTGTCCCTGCTGAAGATCCGCTATGTAGAAGGTTGAACCTCAAAGCAAATGTTTGAAGTAGATGATACTATATGTTGCTGTTGGAGGAAATTTTGGGAGATTGCGGATCCAGCTCTGATTTCGTCCTCGTCACTTGATCGAAGTTCGAAATGACAAGGTCGGCGATAGTCCCAGTGAAGCTTCAAAGCTTGACGTTAATCAAATAATCATTCGATAATATATAGGTTTCATTTCCTAACCTATATCAATCATTTTCTGTTTTTTGCTTCTACTAGATTCCTCTACATATAACGGCTCCCTCAAAGACATATTTCGTGGTGCTCTTCCATCAAGAATTTCAGGAAGAACACATTTAAAATAAAACTTTTCTAGTTTTGGAATAATTCCTTTCAAAACTCTTCGTTTTGCCTCTATACGCAGAGTTAACGAATCTTTTTTTGCACCATAAATACAGATCACACCATTTCCGTTGTGTAATAAATAACTGACCTTGTATTTGAAAGTAAAATTTATGATTTAATGGTAAATAGATTCCCCTTTCATTGGAAAATTTGAAACCTAGACTATTTTTTTTTGTAATTAAAAATTCCAGCAGATTTGGTTCAGATCTCGCAGAATAAGGGCATTTAATTTCTATGAGTTTCTAAGGGCATTTAAGTTCTGTATACAAACCACACTTGATCATTTTTTTGAAAACAAATGTTCCACCAAAATTGCAAGAATATGAATGCAATTCTAGTTGTCTAACTTGTGCAATCAAATGGGATAAATTGCACAAGAAATTTCCTTCTGGGAGGCAGTTTTCTGTACAGTTAGAAGTCTCTATGCAGAGATCTGGCAAATCTGACATATCTTCGGCAGTCAGGGCATTTTGAGGAGTTCGCAGACTAGTTAGAGATTTTGCTTCTGACCTGAATTAAAACGCAATATTAAATAAAGAGTAATTATCATTTAATTTTATAATTATTATTGTAATTATTAAACAGTTGTTTATAACAAATATTTTATATACTTTCAAAAAATTTAATAATTTATTTTCAAAATTATATCTTTTAATCAATTGCATAATATTCTCATCTGGGTTCCAATAAAAATATGATATTAAATTAAATTTTAAAATTATTTAAAAATTTTTTTTTAAAAATCATTTTACAACGCAAAAATTTTTTTTTTTGTTGTGAGAAAAAATTTAAAATGAATTGTTGACAGGTTCGTTAGAATATTATGAGTTGGTTTGGTTATTTTTAAAAATTTTCCAGCCTTTTTCAGTTTTAAAAATTTAATAATTAAGACTTATTTACCAACATTAGTATTTGAAACTCTAAACAGCTAATTCTTGCAAAATTGTTTTAAATTTGCCTTTATTTGAGCTAAAATATTTGTTAGTATTTTCTTATATATGTACATCAATATAAATAATTTGTTAAGCCCGGTTTTTCATTTTTTTCATATTTATGACTAAGTTCAAATAATTTCGCAATTTTACTTACATAGCATTATTCTGATGCGTGACATCCTCATGAACTATATCTTCACTAGGATCAGTTTGCACCGCTACTTCGCATCTGATTAATAGTAATAATATAAGAATTAAAATCGAAGTTATACAATATGTGGAGCTGTCATAAAACTACATGTGTTAGTGCAAACAAGAAATGTGTTAATGCATAAGCTTCTTTACAAAACATAATTGGGCAAAAAATGAGAGATATAACTTCAAGTCAAGACTATTTGTCTTCGTGTAAAACAAATTTCTTGCTGGATCATAAGACGTGCATTATTTTATTAATTTATAAATTCATTCGAAAGTTCTATACAAACTTTTGTATAGGCAACATTTGTATTTTGATAATATGTAGAGCTTAATTTGATAAACCAGATAGCATTTGCTTTGGCAGAAAAGGTTTTACAAATGAGCTAAAGCTGTTAACATGATTTTTGCTACACAGAAATGTCTAATTCAGATTTTCGCAAATTTACAACTAAAGCAATTTATTATAACTTGTATTTTAGTTAGTGGAAATATGATTCAATTTTACCTTGCAAATAAATCTGGTTCGTTGATGGGAGCAATCGTGTTATTTTCGAATGAACTGTCATTATATGTTAACCTAGAAAATTAAAAACGTTACAGATAATCATTCGTTGGATATCATTCATTAGTCAGATATTTAATATCTGTAAGTAAAGTGCTCTAAACTTCTGGAATTATTACGAATTATATTAGCGTTTCTTCCCACTTTACCTTTTTTCTTCTATCCGTCGTAAACGTTGAGCTTTGAAGCCCGATTAAAACTAGGATGTTTACGCGATTTATAACTCTGATTTTTCAAAGGCATTTTTAGAAATATTAAAAGGAAAAGAAGCTAAATTGAAATAAGTCCTGTAAGAAGTAAAGGTTCGTATTCGAAATTTCAAAAGTGACTAAGAGAGCAACGTATTTTACTTCGGTCAGAATGATTATCCAACACCCCATCCAATCAGATGACCTCAAAAATCACCGAAAGTTGGGAACCTTCTCACACATCCCCCTACGGTTTCTTCCTCTCTTTCTGTTTTAGTACATAGGAAAGAAATTGGAAACTTTTATTGCTTTTTGTACTTTTCTTTCCTAAAGACTTCGGACCAACAAGTGTTTTCAGGTCCCCTCTGAAGTGAAATTCCCATGAGATATTATACATCGTGTGGGGTGGATGACCAGAGTACTTAGCTCTTCCGAGCTATAACCTCTCGTCATTAGGATTTCGAGTGTTATGACTCTTACATTTTTTTAAATAATAGTACTTAAAAGTAAAAAAAATTTTTAAGGACAGTAATAGAAATAAAAAATTTAAAATTAAAAGAATGCATTAAGTGCTTGAAAAATACCATAAGATATTGACCTCATCACATGACGAGATGCCTTTGAAAGGACGCTAAACGGTATTGTGGCTAACAAAACGGCAAAGTAATTTATCATATAGTGTAACAGATTTTTTTAAAAAAATAATTTATGGTAAAATAGCTTTGTAATAATTAGATTGACTTAAGTTTTCTAGTGGATAGATTCAATATCTCCCCCTCCCGAAAAAAAAAAAAGGTATAAATTTCTCTTAACTGATTATGATATTTCCTGAGAAAATGAATAGAAAAAATAAGAAATGTAAGTCTTTTTAACATTTGAAAATTGATTTGACAATTTGATCCACAATTACGAGATAAAAAAAGCAAACATTATTAATTATAACAGTTATATTTTTCCTTCGTTTATAAAATAAATCATTCATTTTAAAAGTCTTCCAAAATTAAAAATTATGAATATTTGGGTTTAAAAAATGAAAACACCGTTTAATTATTTAGAAAATTAAGTTTCAATTTTTTTTTAAAAATTAGTGTTTTTAAAAGTTTATTCAGCAGATATATCTTTTCTGAATGCTTTACTTTCTAATTCAAAAATGAACTAGTTATAAAAATCAATATTTTAATTATAGTAATAAAATAAAAACTCTAATGAGAGCAATAAATATATGTTCATATCGTAATGCCCAACATATTTCTTTTTCCATAAAGAATTCATAATAAAATTTTACTACTTAAAATTTTTATCATACATTAACTAAAATGGATAAAATTTGAATTAACATTAATTCTAAATTTTTATATGTGTAAATGTAATGCGCAAAGAAAAATCCCAACTTCTATTATGTTAAAAATTTAGTCAAGAACTTGATCACACAAGTTATTGAAAATGTTCAATGACAGAAAATACTCAAAAATTTAAAGATAGACTTTAAAATCGATGTTGCCATATTTATTCGAATCTAAGCCACACTTTTTTTCCCGATACTTAGGCTACAAAAAATTCTAGTGCAGCTTAGATTCAAAGACTGAAAAAGTTTTTAATGCTGGTAAAGTAAATTAATTATTCACTTTTTATTAATTCACCTTTATTTTTTTTTTATTTCGTTTAGTTAGTGATTGAATATAAACGTCATATTGATCAGCTACACGAGGGCTTTTGGTGACGGACCTCGTAACTTTGAACCATAGTCAAGTGACGAGGACGACACCTGAACTTCCACCTCCCATCTCCTAACTACCACACCAATGAGAGGACGTTTGAGCTCTCAGATTTAACGTTCATCGCCCCTACACGACAGAACTTCAGCGATACTAGGCTCGAACTCATGACACGCCAGCTACGAGTACGTTACCTTGACCACTAGGATATCGCAGCCCCTTTTCATTCCGTAAATATATCATACATCGATAATATATTTTACACTATTTTTTTTTTACAAAAATGTGCTGAGAATTTGGGGTGCGACTTAGAATCTGAACATAATTAATTGAAAAAAATAAGTTTCTGTTAATTAAATTAGAAAACAATATTTTGTGTTAATAATTGTTCCAATGGTTTATGGTAAAGTTTTTTACGTCAAATATAAAATCGATGGGAAAAAAAATTTTTGTTAGTTAAAAGAAAATAATAAATAATAATAATAATTGCATTACAATAATTAGATTAAAATTTTAATTTGTGAGCAAGGAGTAGTAATTTGTGTTCTTTAGAGTTAATTCACAACTTTCGATCAAGTATAAAGTAAGTATACTTTCATTCTTCGTTAAGTCATTTCGCAGAATTTAAATATTCTTACAGACATTCCTTCAATAACAGACAAAAAAAAAAAAAAAAAAAATCTAAGCTGTATAATTATAAACGATTTTTTTTTTAAAGCACACATGCAGAAAATATTTAAAACTTTCCTAAATCGGAAAGTTCGTCAGATTTGAGATGTTAAATCTCTGTACATCATAAATCTTTTCCATTGTCCACTATTTGTAACAATTTGCAAGTTACCATAATTTCAGCTGGCGACTATATTTCAGAAAGATATCGCCAAAAATAAGTATTCGTAGCCAAGAATAAATTCGCTTTTCAAACGATGGTGGTGCCATCTGTTTGAGATAGTCCTAACTACGCCAAAAATAATTCAGAATGAACTTAAAATTTAAAAAAAAGTTAATTAAGAAAAACATAAAACTTAATTCTGGCTACACTAGTCCAAAGAGGGAAGCTTGCTTTTCTTATATACTATTTAATTCTACTCTAAAAAATGTTTTTTTCTGTTAAAATGTCTTTTGCGTTTCCACCTCCTATACTTTAACATAGAAAAGTCAAATTTCATTTTGCAAAAATGCTGAAAACTGTGTAATTTTCCAAAATCAAAATTCAAAAAAACACTATCCTTTAAACAATTATTTTCTTTATATCCATAAAAATTTTTATTATTATTGGAGCTTTTTCCTGCCCACAAATGTCTTTTTGCCGTTTCATCCCTATCCTTTAACATTGACCGAAAACAGCCTTAAAGAAGCTAAAGAATCAATCTTGGCTAAAATACATTCTAGTACTAACTGTAAGCTGATTCATTTGTGCATAGTTTGTGTATTATCTAAAATGTTCTTTTAGTGAGATTTGCACTTGGATGATGAGTACTATCTTTTATATTTGTTATAATTATTTCAGCAAAAATGTCAATATTGATGAAACAAAATGATGTAAATTCTATATCAAGTCAATAGCTAAAATAAAAAATTCGTAATCTCCTGGTCTTGATATGTACTTATATATGTTGATGTATATAGGGAATGATTTAATCTTGTGATGTAGGAATTCATCAATTATTGTGATGCCTTGAGCTGTCTGGATCGGGTGTTCTATTATATGTCATCTTCTTTTAGCTAAGGTCTAATTACTTTGTTATCTAAGTATGAGAATCAAGAAAACAGAGACATTTAAGAAACATACAAACTGTATGGGACCTTGTGTTATAAGAAAAAGGTCCAAGAATGATGTGCCATAACTGGCTTCAGGATACCATTATCATATCATTAAGTTGTTCAAATTGTATTTAGGATGACTAAAGGGGTCATAAGGGTGCTCAGTAGAAGTAACAGCTGTATGTCTATAAAAAGAAGGCTGATTGGGATTACTAATGTCATTCACAGATCAGATGGTCACCCCTAAGATTGAAGCTGAATACTATACAATGCCAGAGTCTATTAAATTGGCATCCATGATTTTTGGCTATAACATCACTCAAGACAATTCTGTCAATCTAGAGCAGATATCTTAAAGATAGCTGTTAGAATTATCTGTCAGAGTGGTTTGCTGTAATGGGAATTATGTTTTATCCAGTCTTGTCTTGCATGCTTTTTGGTCTTCCAGAGTCTTCATTATGATTATGAGCTCCTTGCATGAAAAATTTTTGCCAGCATCTTTACCTAATTGTTTCCGTAAAGTGCAAGTGATAAGTGACACATTTTTGCTTAGTATGTCCTAGCTAGCTAGGCAAACATGCTTGAAGTCATCTAGTTGGCTTAGGTTTAAATCTTGTTTCTTCATATTTTATCTATTGAATAATTGGATTAAAATTGAATTCTATAACATTTCGAAAAGTATTATAAATACCAGAATTATATTTCTTGAGAAATGTGTTACAAATTTTTCTTTTTAATTGTTAAATTGATTGCTTTTATCCTTTTATACATTTTTTAAAATCAGTTGGTTCACAAAAAGTATCAGCTTGAACGAGCGATTTTAAAACTACCGACTAACAACCATTTAGGGATAAGTAATATTCATATAACAATTCATTTAAAATGCTTCAAGAAATTTATGAAGAGCAACAAGTATAACTTATAATTAAGAAAAATATATTGAGACATAACTGCTACATAATAAAACGACTATATTCTTGTTTCACTAAAAGATGTAGGTTAAAATCATTTAAATATAATCTTATGTTTTTTTAGATAAAGCTGTATCTCTTTAAAGACTGTACTTTTGAAATATTTATTTTACACCATTAGAATTTAAATAATTTAATTATTTGATTTAAAAATTTGTAGGAAACTAGGAACAAATCCTTTATAAATTTTGATTTCAAATACTATATATTTTTACTTGGAAAATGGCTTATTTCTTTTGTCTCTTAGCATACAGATAATTCCTTTTTTTTTTAAGAACTGAATATGTTCCATGATTTCACAAACTTGTTTTGTGGAGATTCAGTTTACCGGCATAAATGCAATGGTTGCCAAAATTGCGGATATTTTTTGAAATTTTTATATTTTTACAACTTGGTATATTTAGGAAAAATAAACTGTTTTTTGTGCAATGCAAATATTTATGTATTTGTTAAAAAAAAATTTTAATGTTGAAAAACAAACAAGAAACCATTCAAATTCCTTTAGTTTTTAAAAAATGCATTTAATTTATTATGAAAAAGAAATACAAGTTTGAATGTTACATTTATAATGATCAGAATGCAAACTTAAGATAATTACTGTCATTGTTCTGAGAAAGTATGAATTATGAGCTTTCGTAATGTACGTGGTTGAAATTTGTTTTCTGAAATT
>BMAU01015503.1:0-90633 GCA_019973935.1 Trichonephila clavipes
CTTACAGGAGTTATGATATGTTCATTTCACAATTTACAAACACATGTATATATATATTACGTGGATTAATATTATCAATGTACCTTGAGTTAATAGTCAAGGATCAACAGGTGTTTCTTTGGACATATTGGCAGGGCTATATAATACTTTTTTGCCTTTTCACAAAATGTTTGGCGGGGTATTAAACATCTATATATTGTTTGCCATTGGTCTCCACCTTTAATTCACTAGATGCTGCTGGAGAAGTGTATGTACTTTCAGCAGAGGTTTATATGCCACAGTTTCACGTATCCAGGTATTTAACATACAAAAATTTTATTTTATAGGAAACAAAACAAATATCCTTATACTTATTATGACACTTCAAGACAACAAATATTTTTTTGCATTAAACGTTTCTGCAAAACTTTAATAAGATTTATTTTGAAATTAATACCTAAAAGTGTAATTTATACTTTACACCACACTCACTCTATAAAAGTTTACAACACAATGTTTTACTTTTTTTTGTTCTAACAGTAGAAAAACTTTAAATATATTATACAAATGTAATATATAATACGCTGTTTATAACTTATAATAGCAATCACTGTATAGTAATTCCTTGTTCATTAATATACATTATAAAATGTTAAACTATCTATATGTATATGTTTAGTGGGCATTTTGTACATGAACAATAATCATGGGTGTTTTTCAATTTACATATTAACTACATGATTATAGTTAAATTTTTGGATTCTCCTTAGATTGATCTTAGAATAAATTATTAACAAATGAAATTTTAACAAGTCAACATATCCCAAGATCCTAATTTAACTTTTGCTTAGTGCTAACAAGAAAAGTGTTTCATCAGTTATACACAGAAGTATCTAACAATTGTACTGAACAATTTATTAATCTTACACTTTAATTTCAAACAAGAATATTCTAGAATGCTTCTTGAAACAATATATTCATATTTCAAAAAAGAAATCTATATATAATGGCTCATATATCATATATTAGAAATATTATTAATTGTACCTATATATTAGAAATTACGACCATGTTATGAAAAATGAAACATGTTTTATCCCTTTTACGTTAATGTTACAATAAAAAAATGGATTTTCCTACAACTACAACAACAAAAATTTGGGTACTTGCATACCATTGCAATAACGCCGATGTTCAAGATAATTTGCCAACCAACCCTGATTTCACATGTGTTGTAAGCGCTCAGTTGGCAACCATGTGCTTCGTTTCATATAATGTCCCCAATGCAGTTGCAATAATACACAAGTACCAAAATTTGTACTCCACTGAAGAGTCAATTCTTACACATTAATCTTAAAAATACTTAGCATGGCATTAGTCATTGCCTCTGTTTTTGCTCAGCTAATAGCCACCAGAACCCCTTTTCTACTTCGGTGTTGACATTTTGACTGGTAGAACGAAACTTGCGTATTGAAAAAACATTTATTCACAATACTTGAAAAATATATTATATTTGCTGGACAAAGATAAAATTGAATTTTTATTGGCTCAGGTTAATCATTTCACTTTTCTATATATGTGTACATAATATACATTGGTATTTACTGGATATCCAGATAATGGGTTTGTGACAGCTTTTTCCGAACTGCTAGTAACAGACTTTGGCAATATTCAAAAGGATACACTCACTACAAACATTGTATCAGAAGAGAACTTCACCTATTCCTTATTCTGTTTGGCCTCATGGTCCCTATAATCACTAAGTACCAATGCATATATAAACTTAAATAACATACATAAATCTGAAACAAATTTATGAGAAGTATGACCAGTGGTGCAACGTAGAATATTAGGGCCTCCTGCAAAGTAAGGCTTTGGGCCCCACCGCCGCAATATAGGGGTGTACATTATGCCATTGAATATGACACATATTGTCAACTTTCATACCAGTTTACATTTAAATATTTACTTCATAGTATCTTAACTTAGGATTGATCCTGCTGCCAATAAGTTCATTTGATCTAAATGATAATATTTGTTATAGTTAATGCAGTATTTTAGGTTTAGCCTTCAAAACTTAGAAATTATTTTCTCCATTGAGTGTTGACATTTGTTTTCGAGTAAATAGAAATTCATAGATCTTCGGAGTGTGAAGTAAACTATATTAAAACACTTTAATTAGCTTTTCTGACATAAGTAAGGTTTTTTTTTTTTAAATATATATATATATATATATAGAAATATTGAATTATACAGGTGGACCTGTATATCATGAACTACTATCTTACGAACTTTTACCTGGAACTAGTTTATAAAGCATATATTATTTTTGTTATAAATGAATAATGTGGTTCTCAAAATTAAGAGTCGCAATAATCGTAAGGTTGAGAAAAACCATTTGGAATAATACGTCCATTTTTTTAAAATTTTACTTTTATGTATGATAAAATGAATGGAAAAAGTAATCGTACATTTTCTTTAACAAAATTTTAATGCAATAATGGTTAGATGATAAATTGTTTTATTAGATGCTTTGTGCTTTCTGTTTCCTTACAAAGTTTAGCAGCATTTTTAATCATGTATCAAGCAAACTTTGTTTCTGATGATGAGAAAAAAATATTTGTTTATGAAATGTTTGTGTGAAATTTTTAATTAATAAAAAATATATTCAAATATGAACACACACATTTTAATAGCAATAGCTTTTTAGAGAGTAGAAGTATATTATTGTACTTTTAAAAATTAAAAAAAGGTTTGAAATGTGCATAGATAATATGTAACAGAGAAAAGTGAGAAAAATTGTTGTACAATTAGATTCTCAAAATGCAATTTGCATTGTTGTTTCTTCATCTTATCTAATCATTATGTGCCTGTTATTTAGTAAATATTTCAATTGTCAATGTATGAGAATATTTCCTATATTGACAAATAACTCATACAAAATGAAATTCTATAAAAAGACAACTTGTACACATTACAGTACACATAATAAGACAATACCAGTAAATTTTTAGTTGTATTACATTAGTTTTTCCCTAAAAATGAGTTTCTTTCTAAAAAGTGAGAATAATTGTTGTCATCATCAAATGTTCTTTTTTATCCTTTTTGAAAAAAGAAATGATAATTATCAATATTACATATATGTAGATAAAAACTAAATCAAATTCAAAAACTATAAAATGTTTCTTAATTATACATAAATGTTTCATAATTATTTAACCTTGTTCAGTTTCCAAAATTTTAACTTTATTCAAATTTTAATTACATATATATTTGAAAATAAAAAGCCATTTTAATTTTCAATATTTTATAATTACTACTTTTAAAAATTTTAATATATAGTCGGACTTTTTTTTTTTTTTTTTTTTATCTAACGAAGTTGCCAAATCCTAAAAAAGTTCTTCAAGTAGAAAATTCTGAATAGCAATTTATCTTTCTCAATAATATATACTTTATAAACTAGTTCCAGGATAAAGTTTGTAAGATAGTAGTTCATGATATAAAGGTCCACCTGGAATTACATATTTATATATATATATATATATATATATGTGGGAGACAACAAGGGGTCCAAGACATTTGTCTTTCTTCAGATTTATTTTAAACTTAACAAAAATTAATTAAAAGGTAGCTTTTCTACAATTGGATTTCCATGATGTGACGACGTAACGCCTGCTCGCGTACCTCAGTCTTTCTCTCTGCTCTTTTCTCAATTGTTAAAGTTTTCGTTTCTTAAAGTTTCAGTTAGCTGCGCCTGCGCGCGAAGACAACGTGCTTTTCTCGAGAACGATTGGATCCTACAACCGGCCAGCCTGACTGTACGCTGTCCGCAGCGGTACTTATTCCTTTTCTTTTCCATGGATACCAGAGGAGAATCTGAAACATACAAAAAAGACGGAACAGACAAGGACTATACAACAAATACACAAAGATTTGACATGCCACTTGCCACTTGCCACAGGAAAACATTTATTTTGCTATCTTGGTTTTTATCAGATCCATCAGGCATAAGAACGACTTTTTTAACAAGCTCTTCTTTGGTTGAAAGCATCGTTTTTCTCCTCTCTAGAGTTCTGGACGTCTGTTCAAAACGATCACTCTTTTTCTTCCGTTTCCACTGCCAGGGCTCGAACAGCCTCCGGAGCATTGCGAACCGACTATGTTTAGTCTTCATAGGTGAAGGGGTGGGTGATCGGGAGTTGGAGCCCACGGAACTCGTTTTCATGGCACCATTGACTTTCTTACACAATACTATAGGTAAACAATAATCGGAAACACTCTCTTTTATAATACCTTGTTGTAACCAATCATCAATTTGATCGTCTACCTGTAATTTCTCAGAACAAGATAAACGTCTGGCTCTCTGACACACAGGAATGTCATCTTTTAATATAATATTCATTTTTAACTTAGTACTCTTAATTTTATTAGGTTTATAATTCTTAATTAGAGAACTCAAATCATTTCTAGTATTAAAGTTTTTAACATGTGACAAATCATAACTAGAGTTTTTCTACCACATTTGCAACATAAAAAATAGAATTAGAATAAGCACCAGAATAAGCACCCAAAGGGGATCCACTTTCATTCAATAAAACATCGCTCTTTGCGTGGCTTAGTTTCTTTATTTCAGTATATACACTGGGATGTATAATAAATTCTTCGGTCAAGGTCGATGATATTGCCGTTCGAACACTTAAACTGGGGGAGTGCTGATTAAGAGAAATATTTATCGGCTTAACTTCTACCATACGCTGTTCGCCAAAACATGAGCTTAATGTTATTATTTCTTCGGAAGGTTTGTTCACTCTAATTAGTGAGGAATTTAGAACTGGGATCTGGCAACCTGAATCAATCAAGGCTGTTACGGGCTGATTTTCCACAAAAATGTTTACATATTGGAGCTGTGCGAACTCATCGTTTTGTTTTTCGCTCTTGATTTTCAAACTATTCGCGTTTTTTCTATTATGGATGTGAGATTCTTTAGGCTTAAAACGCTTCTCACAATCTCTTGCGTAATGAGATGAATCACCGCATATATAGCAATTTTTATTTTGTCTTTCAAGATATTGGGGATAGTTATCTCTAATCTTTGGTTTATAGTTTCGTGGTCGATTTTTAAAGGGGTCTTCGGTATATCCACAAGCAATAGGAGTTTCCTTACGTGATCCGCTTCTAGATGAAATATAAATATCGCACTCTTTAGCTAAATCAATAGGCCTAAACCAATCTTCTGCTTCTCGAATGCCA
This sequence comes from Trichonephila clavipes, assembly GCA_019973935.1. Taxonomy (NCBI): domain Eukaryota; kingdom Metazoa; phylum Arthropoda; class Arachnida; order Araneae; family Nephilidae; genus Trichonephila; species Trichonephila clavipes. Next base: position 5,230 of record BMAU01015503.1, read on the forward strand.
ATATGAGTTGCGGTTTCCTTATTTAAAGTTTCAAGTAATTTATCAGAAATTATAAGATCACATAGAGATTCAAAGGAATTAACTTTTCTTAACGAACAATAATATTGGAAGTTTGCCATCAATCTTACAGCAAATTGGATGTATGTCTCGCCTGATGATTTTATAGCATTTTTAAATGAGTTTAAACACTCGCGAGGGGTTAATTGGAATTCTCTGAGTACTATAGATTTTAGTTTTTCATAGTCATTTAATTCCTCCTTTTTTAATATACAATAAAACATTATGAGCTCTTTCGCCCAGAAGATTTATTAAAATTTCAGATTTATATTCGTCATTTATTTTCTTGGTTAAAAATGCGCGTTCTAATGATTGGAAGAACAGATTAAAATTTTCAGATCTGGTGGGAACAGGAAGAGATAAAGTTTTAATGCTTTTGATCATATTTTCTATGTTTGTTTCGAACTGTTTCTCTTCGACTTTAGCTGCAGGATTTAAACTTAATGCTTCATTTTTAGCCGTTTGAAGTTCGACTTCTTTTTCTAATTGTGCTAACTGAAGTTTCGCGAGCTCAATTTTCTGTTTTTCTAAATCCCTTTCGTTCCGCGATACCCTCTCATCTATACAGTTTTTAATGAAAGTTTTAACGAAATCTGGATCACTTTCAAATGTACTACTCTTCTCAATTTTAGTCTTTAGTTTAGCTATGGTGTCCGTACTCTCCACAGTACCGTCTAGATCCTCAACAACTCTTATGAGATCCTCTTTAAGAGCGTTTTTATACATTTTAGAAAAAATATGGAAAGATCATACCTCTTTTTTTTCTAGCTCCCTTGTTGCTCGCACGTACGATGTATCCAATAATTGAAGAAAAACGTTGATTCCACAGATCTCACCTCTTCGCAGGTTATATCGTTAGATGAAATATAGTTCTTGAAATTGTTCGAATTGACACCTCTTCGCAGGTGTTTATGCAATAGTTCCAACCTCTACACAGGCGGAATATTCAGAGTTCGAATGAAAAATTCAACCTCTGCACAGGTTATACTGTTAGACGGAAAATAATTCTTGCAATAGTTCCGGCCTCTACACAGGCGGAATATTCACGCTGGGTTCAAACGAAAAATTCAACCTCTACACAGGTTGAACGAAGTTTCCAAAAAAAAATGGCGGCGCGTCTCCTCCACGGACGCTTTTTTAGTTCACGTTCCAAACTTTGATCAAAATCGAAATTTTATCGATCCCGGCCGAGCCCCATAATTTGTGGGAGACAACAAGGGGTCCAAGACATTTGTCTTTCTTCAGATTTATTTTAAACTTAACAAAAATTAATTAAAAGGTAGCTTTTCTACAATTGGATTTCCATGATGTGACGACGGTAACGCCTGCTCGCGTACCTCAGTCTTTCTCTCTGCTCTTTTCTCAATTGTTAAAGTTTTCGTTTCTTAAAGTTTCAGTTCTTGTTTCAGTTAGCTGCGCCTGCGCGCGAAGACTGCGTGCTTTTCTCGAGAACGATTGGATCCTACATATATATAAATATATATATTTTAAAAAAACCTTTGCTTATGTCAGAAAAAGCTAATTAAAATGTATAGTTTACTTCACACTCTCCACACCTGTGAATTTCTGTTTACTCAAAAACAATTGTCAACACTCGATGGAGAAAAAGAATTTCTGAGTTTTGAAGGCTAAACCTAAAATATTGCATTCATTGTTACAATTATTATCATTTAGATAAGATAAACTTATTTGCAGCAGGATTAATCCTAAGTTAAGATACTATGAAGTAAATATTTAAATGTAAACTGGAATGAAAGTTTTCAACACGTGTCATATTCAATGGCATAATGTGCACCCCCATATTCTGGGGTGGGGCCCAAAACCTTACTTTTCAGAGAGGCCCTAATATTCTACGTTGCGCCATTGGTCATACTTCTTATAAATTTGTCTCCAGATTTCTGTATGTTATTAAAGTTTATATATGTATTGGTACTTAGTGATTATAGGGACCATGAGACCAAACAGAATGAAGAATAGGTGAAGTTCTCTTCTGATACAATGTTTGTAGTGAGTGTATCATTTTGGATATTGCCAAAGTCTGTGTTATCAGCAGCTCAGAAAAGCTGTCACAAACCCATTATCTGGATATCCAGTAAATACCAATTTATGTTATGTACACATATATATATATATATAGTATAGAAAAATGATTAACCTTAGCCATTAAAAGAAATTCAATTTTATGCTTGTTGTCAGGCAAGTATAGTACATTTTTCAAGTGTTGTGAATCAATGTTTTCCATGTGCAAGTTTCATTCTACCAGTCAAAATGTCAACATCAAAGTAGAAAAGGGGGTTCTGGTGGCTATTAGCTCAGCAAAAACAGAAGCAATAACTAATGCCATGGCTAAGTATTTTTAAGATTAATGTGAAGAATTAACTCTTCAGTGGAGTACAAATTTTGGTACTTGTGTATTATCGCAACTGAATTGTGGACATTATATGAAACAAAACACATGGTTGCCAACTGAGCGCTTACAACACATGTGAAATCGGGGTTGCCAACTTATCTTGAACATTGGCATTATTGCAATAGTACCCAAATTTTTGTTGTTGTAGTTGTAAGAAAATCAATTTTTTTAATGTAACATTAACGTAAAAAGGATAAAATCTGTTTCATTTTTCATAACATGGTCGTAATTTCTAATATATAGGTACAATTAATAATATTTCTAATAATATATACATTTCTAATGTATGATATATAAGAGCCATTATATATAAATTTATTTTTGAAGTATGAATATATTGTTTCAAGAAGTATTCTTGTTTGAAATTAAAGTGTAAGAGTAATAAATTGTTCAATAAAATTGATGGATACTTTAGTGTATAACTGGTGAAATACTTTTTTGTTAGCACTAAGCAAAAGTTAAATTATGATCTTGGGATATGTTGACTTGTTAAAATTTCATTTAATAATTTCTAAGATCAATCTAAGGTGAATTAAAAAAATTAAACTATACTCATGTAGTTAATATGTAATTTGAAAAATACCCATGAATATTAATCATGTACAAAATGCCCACTAAACATATACATATAGATAGTTTAAAATTTAGAATGTATATTAATGAACAGGGAGATTACTTTATGCAAATTATATATAATTCATATAAGTTATAAAATAGTTTATTATATATTACATTTGTATAATATATTTAAAAGTTTTTCTACTGTTAGATCAAAAACAAAAAAAGAAAAACATTGTGCTATAAGCTTTTATGGAGTGTCGTGTAAAGCATAAATAACACTTTTAGGTATTGATTTCGAAATAAGTATGTTATTTAAGTTTTGCAGGTACGTTTAATGCAAAAATATTTGTTCTGTCTTGGAAGTGTCATAGTAAATATAAGAATATTTGTTTTGTTTCCTATAAAATAAAATTGTTAGTATGTTAAAAGCCTGGATTCTTGAAATTGTGGCAAATAAACCTTTGCTGAAGAAGTACATACACTTATCCAGCAGCATCTATTTAATTAATATTTGAGACCAATGGCAAACAATTAATATATAGATATTTAATACCCCATCAAACATTTTGTGAAAAGAAAAGTATATATATAGCCCTACCAATATGTCCAAAGAAACACCTGTTGATCCTTGAATATTAACTCAAGGTGCATTGATAATATTAATCTATGTAATATATATATACATGGGTTTGTAAATTGTGAAATACACATACCATAACTCCTGTAAGCCATTCCTTCCTTAGTAGAAGCAAATATATATATATATATATATTTGTGGAAGGGGTATGCAATGAAGTAAATAAAATACTCTTAAGATATACATGGGACTACCACTAATATATTGATGTAGTGGATTGTAAAGCTTTTGTATTTTTCTTATATATTATAATGTTTCAATAAACAATTTTTTTTTTCTTCTACACCATTCAAACATATAATAACGACAATCAGAAATTTTCTTAATTTCAGTCTAACTGAAAACAATATATGGAATTACTTAACAATTTGCATTTTGTAGAACTTGATCGGCAATTCAGTGGTAATTGTTGAAAATATGGACAATTATGTTCCAGTAGAAGCTGGGAATATCTGTGTGTGTTTTTGCATTAAATACAGAACACACGTTTATTTTTGCAGTTACATAACTTTTTTCCCATAATTGCAAAAAATTATTTTGAAAATACTTTTTTTTTTTGCATTTTTCTCATAAAACAAAAATAAAATCCTTTAGATTGAAAGGTTTTATTGTTAAATGTTATAAATTATTTTTAAATGAATATTTTCATTTAAAAATCAGATAGTTTAATTACATGTTGCATGCTAGGGCTGTCAATTGTAGGGCTTGAAATTTCAGTTCTTTTTTACATGAATTGGTCTTGCATGTTAAATAGTTGTTCTTCAGATTATAGTTTGTTAAATTAAATTACTTAAACCTCTGAAAGATGTATTTATCATTTCATTTTTTCAACTTAACCAAATTATTTTACTTTGTTCATATCATAAATTGGTAGTTGTGTATCATATCATTGAACAATTCTCAAATCAAAAGATAGCGAAAGCTTAAATTTGAAACACCATTGTTACATATGGCTTTATTGGAAGGATCGACGAAATATATAAAACAGTTCAAATATCACACAAGAAAGATAAATAATAAAAAAGAACAAACATTTAAAATAAGAACCAGGACAAATTAACATGGAAACAAAACAAAAATTTAAACAAGAAAAAGGAACACGAGATGTATTTATGAAAATTCTGATATTCTAGTAGTTTGCTTATATCACCATGTTTTTGTGACTTTATCTTCTTCTGGACAAAATGTTTTGTATTCATGATGTTCAAATTAGGCATATATATATACTAGATGGAAGGATGCTTATTTTATTAAGACAATGTGCCATGCAAACATGGCCTGTTTGAAGTTTGTCACAGCCTCTTTACGGGGCTTTTGACAAAACTTTTTCTAAGTGTCTGGAATGTTACCCTAGGATTTGCCTGGTCAGATTTAATAGTATCAAATTTAAAACACTAATTTCCTGTATTTCACTATCTGGTTCAATACATAAATTTTGAAACCTCAATTAAATATTTCACTCTTCCTGTCATGGTGATTAAAGGCCGCGGTAGCCGAGTGGTATAGGTATCGGACCGTGGCTTGCTTTGTCACGAGTTCGAGCCCAGTACCACTAAAGACCCGCCGTGTAGGGCAGCGATGCACGTTAAATCTGTCGAGAGCTGAAACGTCCTCCCGTTGGTGTGGTGTGGTAGTTAGGAGAGGGGGTGCCAGCTCAGGTGTCGTCCACGTCACTTGATCATGGTTCAAAATTACGTGGTCCGTCGCCAAAAGCCCTCGTGTAGCTGAACAGTGCGACGTTAATATTCACTCGCCATGGTGATTAAAAAAAAAAAATACTTCTCTATCCTGTTAATCAGTATTAAGGAGAATTCTCATCATTTTCCTCAACAAAATAAATTCAATATATCATTTTCATATGTACACAATCACATGCACAATGAATAAATTATAAAAGAAATAAAAATGGTATGTTCGTTGAGTGGCTAATTTCAATGCATTTAGCCAAATGGATTTTTTAAAAATGATGAATGTGTCGTAAGTTAATCTTTTAGTCACCAAATCTTGAACTGGTACACGAAATTAGTCGCCAAATTTGGAAATAGTTATTTTTGATCTGGACAAAAGAACAAAATTATGAAATTATATGGTCATCGGTCTTTGATTTTTACCTTCTGCAAATTATTGATTTTTAAATAACTATTCTTTTACTATGTAAAAATTAATGTCATTCCTTCTTAAATTAAAAATTCTCAAGGGGAATGATATTGCATAACGTGATAGTTTTTAGGAATGATTAAATTTAATTTGATTATTTTTTATTACTTTATTTTTTTAAGTACATGTTTAACTTGTAACAAAATTTATTTCTTGAAGCCCCAGTGTAATATGAAAATTTTGATGTAGAGAATTGTCTTCTGATGAAAATGTGTCTCTTTGTTCAATGTTTTTAATCTCAGTGGCTAATTATTCAACATTGGCTACTCAACAAGTGGTTATTTGTTTTTCCATGATATAGCTTTTTAATTTTTTTCTTTTGTATATGGTGTGGTATTTTACACAAATTCATAAAATAGTTTAATTTCTGAAAACTCAGTTTTATGCATGTAAAGATAATTATGGATGAGTTTATGATTTGTGGATATTATCATTTTTATCGGTTGGTTTCCATGAAGATGCATGCTTTCGTTTATCAGATGTTTCTTCATGAAGATTAAGTACAGTAATTGCATACCTATTAGTTTCTGCAACCAGAACTTCTAAAATTTCATCTGTTAACATCAGTTTAAAAAAATCATTTTCACTTTTCAAATTGCTTGCATCAACTTTCAATCCAACTTTACTAGAAAATGGCAATACATGTATCACTTCAGAGCCTTCTACCTCTTTCCATGCGAATAAGCTTTCAACTTTCTGCTCAAAATCGACCTCATTATCTTCGAAAATACTATTTTCGAATTCATCTTCATTCTCCGAATCACTATCTCGTCAAAATTTTCTTCCTCTAAATCTTTCATCAAATATTTAATCTCGATTTGTGTGAGAATTTTCGAGGCATTCTAAAATATAGAAGAAACAGCAAGAGAAAAAGAAAAATCTGTGTTGCTCAGAAAACGTAAAGTCATCGAATGAAGTATTTTTTTAAGGAAGTCGAAATTTGTTCCTAAACGTCGCCAATGATAAGGAATGCTCAAAGTGTTGGCGAAAAAAAGCGAAGCCATAACAAGGGTCGAAGTACATCGTAAAAGGGTGTGTTAGAAAAAAAAAGGGGGGGAGGGAAGAAATGTCTCTAAAAACCTTGGTACACACGTCGTACCAAGGCGAACTAAGCGAAAAAAAAGTTCTGGTACAACGTATGTACCAGCCGATTTATAAAGGTTAAGTCAGATCCTGAACAGAATATTGTATATATAAAGGTTAGCCTGATCATATTCAAAAAGTTCCTACGAATGTGATGCAAAATTTAAATTTTAAAATGATCTGTTTATTAAATTTGAATTAGTATTTAAAGAGAGACTCTAAAATTGCTGTAACTTCTATTTTAAAAAATTATACTTCATAAATGTCATTTGGATATAGAGAAAAGTAAAAAAAAAGGGCAAAAGAGAGATTATGTTTTGGCCAGGAATGTCTAAAAGTATTGAGAAAATGGTATCTGAGTGTAAGGTGTGTCATAGAAATTTCAAAAAGGCTAATGTTAAAACCTCTCTTAGTTCATGAAATTCCCAAAAGATCTTTTGAAAAGATAGAAATTGGTATTATGACATTTATGAAAATGTTAAGTATTTAATGATAATATGTTATATTTCAAAATGGATAAAAATAGAAAGGGTAAAGAACAAAACTTTAACAGATATTAATAACCCAATCATGCTTGTAACTTTTACACATAATTAAATAAAAAAAAGTTTATTTCTATAAAGGTAAGGTTCTCAGTGAATTTTTAAGAATCTGACAATTTATAAAGTACATAATTACTTACTTTTTGTTCTAAATTTAGATTCATATAAATCTATTCATAACTATATATATCTAAATAAACAATGAAGTTTGATTAGATTTTATAATAAACTTTTTATAAGACAAATATGATATGACACACATAAGTGTGCACGTTTATGAGAATTATATCAGAATTTTTGTATGTTGGAAAAACACCTCGAATAAACTCTAGTTTTTAAGTAACTATTTACTTTAATATTTTTCTAAATTTAGATCAGAAAAATATTATACAGTGATAATTATATATGTGCATTTATGTATAATCATATTTAATTTATAATGAAAAATGCGGCAAAAGAAATCGAATATTTTATTTTTCATGATCATTTACTAAAAGTGTTTGATATTATTAAGTGGTCCAGTTTTTTTTTACAATGAAAAGGAGGACGCAAGCGAAAAATTTAAGAAAATGTTACAACGTAAATATATGAATACATTATATTAATTCAAATAAAAATACACTAATTACACTTGCATTCCTTTTAGTTATTTACTTAAATCAGTATTTTCCCATTGATTTTTTTTTTGTCAATATTCCATTTTCTAATACATTGGAAATTTTGGAGCAAAAAATATCCTTTATATTGAGCTTCACAGTCAGTGCTACAATTAAAGTATCAACATTCAATCTTGATTTCTCACTTGTCCAAAATCCACCAACTGAAAAAACTTTCAATTTCTGCATTAGTGCCAGGTCAGCACAATGTAAATTCCCCAAGAATAACTAAATTATCATTTGGAAAGTCTTCATTTTTCAAATGGTTAAGTATATCCACCCATCTTTTATCAATATCAGCCTGCTGATTTTCCAATTTATCAGAATTTAAATATACACTCAGTCTTCTAATTTCTTTTAACAGACAATTGTCACCGATTTTAATATCAGGCATTTCTTTTTCAATAAAAACAACACAATTTTCTATATATGCCTAATTTACTTGTGATGAAGTAAAAAAACCCAATTGAAAACTGTTATTTCCTGTGATATTTTTTTCAGACCATTTTTCAACATATTGGAGAAACACATGTTTGGTTCATCTCTGTAAAGAGATTAACAGATCAGTTTTAAAATATTGAAAAGGAGGATACTTTTGAGGAAGGACAGAGACCATAAAAGGAGGACGATTGGTCAACTTAATATTAGGTTCTCTAATTATATGTATTTTGATTAAAACGAGTTATTCTCAGTAGCTATTTCTATTTACCAACTATTTCTCTTAAAAACCTTGCAGTGATCTCATTTAAAGGGATAATTCTTGTTTAGGGATAACCTGCAATCTTTATTATGTCAAAAATAAAAATCTCTGTGACTTGATTTTAAAATATCCAAGGTTAAAAGTGTGTGTAGGGGGGAGATATAAAATTAAAAAAGATGTTTACATTAATGATGTTCTGAGTTCACGCAATAGATGGTGCCAGGAGCGTGAGAGCTGGGTTCAACTTTTAAAGCCTGCTGTAGACACTCGTCGCGCTATCGGGCTGGAAGGAAAGAGAGAAAAGGAAATAATCTTCACTTAAATCAGCGATTGAATTAAATCAAAGCAGCATGTCCCTCCTCTCTAAAAGTCATTTTAATTCTGAGAGTTTACTCAGACAGTTCGAGGCACATTCTACAGCTTAATTTTGTCTTAATTGACTTAAGCTGCATTCAAATCAAGGCTGTCTAGCGTCTAGCCAATCAGAGACTTCATTTTGCCCGAGATGTTGTCTGATTAGCTAGACGCTCAACGCTGACAGCCTTATTGTGAATGGAATAAATTCATGTGACGTCCGGATCACGTGATTCCGTCGACCGGTGAATATGGCGTCGTTTGTTTACTATTGCGTACGATTATTTTGTTCTTAAAGATTTACATTTTACTTTCTAAAAATGTCTTATTTTGCTGAAATGGTTGCTCGATCAGTTATAGAAAGGATAATTAGAAAGAAAAAAATCCTTTTTTAATATCATTTTAACAAATCTAAGTGCTTTGATAGCATGATGAAGCGTGAGGATTATATACCATCGTCCCAGTGTTTATGTGTTTGACCACTCTTTAAATAATGCTTTCAACACCGTAAGACAAATGAAACTTCTTTAAAAGGATTTTGGATAGATGTAGACTTATTTCTACAAGATTGTAAATATTTAAAAGCAAATATTTGTTTATTTTATATCAAGTTATATTGAGAACATATTATGTTTAGTTAACTTAAATTTTACTTATTTTACATCTTCAGAGTAGTTAACAGAGGTACTTAAGCATTTAATTATCTAAAATTAGAACACAAGAATCTGATATGTATAACCATACATATACCAAAAAGAAGTATATATTTAAAAATTTATTTTACTTAGTAATTTTACAATATTACAGGGGAAAAAAAGAAAAATAAAGAAATGGAAAAAATATCTTACTTTATATATATATATTACAGCTGTGTTAATGTTTATGCTAGTTGATGAAATAAGAACCACTTTCAAACATTAGAAATCAAAATTATCATTTACCATTTCTAAAATTACACATAAAAAAAAAAATTGTGCTACATTTTAAAAATCTTTATTCGCTGCACTAAATAAGGTAAAATATATGATTTATCGAGAATTTAATTCCAAATATGGTGATAAATTAAGGCATTAAAATTATTAACTTAGAATGGGTATATAGTAGAATATAAATTTGTGTCCATATATTAAATATTAAAGTCCTGCTCACACACACACTCCTACATGACCAAAATAAAAAGTCATTTTTGAATTCATAATTCTTTTAGAAAAAAATAAAAATTGTAATATATTTGCATGGTTTCAACACATATGTTTTTCAGATTTGACTGTATGATATATAAAAACCTGTCTCACACATATACAAATTTTTTACTAAATATGTATAATATGCATTTATTGGTATTTGTAGATTTATTTTATACTTTTGCAAAAATAAATATCATGATATAAGTCCTGAATAGATTTGTTGTATTGAGTTTGTTGCAAATATTGACCTAAGAAGAGTACTTTGATCAATTTTATGATATTTATCGAATAGAATTACAGAGAACCTTTTTTCAAAATTATTGTTAAGAGGTTAATTAGTCAAAATCACTGATATTTTTGTGTGACATATATTTCAAAGACAAATTTGGGGCTCTTGTGTATTAAAATGATCAATTTCTTTTTTTAAAAGTATAATTATATATAAAAGGACACTTTAGATACATATTAGTGATAACAAAATAAAATGCCAATACATTTGTCCAAGTCAGTTTTAAGTTTGCATGAAATGGAACTCAAGTGTTTAACACTAAACATAAATATCTGGTCAAGAGACATAACTAGTAGAAATTGTGAATGGAAATTTTATGCAACTATTTATTTCCATATTGTATTAAATTGCTTCTATCTTATTTGCAATTCATTGTGTTATAAAAATAAGATTCATTTTCATCAACGGATAAATACACTCTGTCGCAAAAAAAATATATGCACCCAGAAGAAATCAAGCTACAATCACGAAACTCGGCAAGAATGTAGTCTGGTAAGAGATATGCAAATGATTAAAATTTCGAAACCAATGAGACAAGGCTAAGTGTGCTATGCGCATATTAGTTGCGCAACTGGGAGAGTTTAAGAGCATGAGTACGAGCGCCGTACGGCTATCCAAACGAATCTGATGACTTTGATAGACGATATTGAGACTTAGGATGCCTCTAATACGTAACCGGCGGCAGTACGAGCAGCTGACGGACTTTGATAGGGGCCGTATAATAGGCCTCAGAGAAGCAGGTTGGTCGAATAGACGTATCGGCCGCCACCTCGGTCGGAGCGATATGGTAGTTGCTCGGTGTTGGCAACAGTGGATCACAGAAGGTAGAGTGTACCGTCGCGGAGGGTCAGGACGTCCCAGGAACACAAATGATCGCGAGGATCGTGCAATCAGAAGAGTGGCCACTTCGGCAACCAACAACGTCGCTAGCATCGATTCAACGCCACTTAGCTCCTTCCAGACATCCAGTACCATCAAGAGAAACCATAAGGAGACGACTGACCGAAGTTGGCTTGAGCAGCCGACGTCCGCTAAGACGCTTACCACTGACCCCACATCATAGGCAGTGTCGACTGGATTTTTGCCGACCTCGGGCAACTTGGAGTGTGACAGACTGGAGACGTGTCATCTTCAGTGATGAATCCCGATTCAGTTTCAGTGCTGATGACCACCGCACACGTGTCTGGAGGCGCACCGGCCAGCGGTCCGATCCGGCATTTATTGTCGAGCGGCATACAGCAATTTCACAAGGTGTGACAGTGTGGGGAGCAATTTCTTGGGACACACGATCATCTTTAGTGGTCCTTCAAGGCACTTTGACAGCTCGCAGATACGTGGACGATATTTTAACGCCGATTGTGCTACCCATGCTATCAAGTCGCCCAGGTGCCATTTATCAACAGGATAATGCTCGTCCACATACTGCGCGACTCTCCGAACAATGTCTTCAAGGATATGACGTCCTACCCTGGCCTGCCAGGTCACCAGATCTTTCGCCAATAGAGCATGTCTGGACGCTGGGAAGGCAACTGCAGCCGTCCCGAGATACAGGGAGAATTAACTGCGCAGGTGCAAAGACTATGGCAGGATCTTCCACAGGGGTCATAAGTGATCTAATTGAATCGATGCCACGCCGAATTTCGGCTTGTATAGCTGCCAGAGGTGGCTTTTACTACTACTGATTTTTAACCTTTTGCAAGCTGTAACCGCTTAATAAAATGATATTTTGTTCTGAATTTTCAATCATTTGTTTATTTTCATATACACTACATGCATACCAAATTTCGTGAATGTAGCTCAATTTCTTCTGGGTGCATATATTTTTTTTTGCGACAGAGTGTATTTATTGTTAATCAAAAATTTTCATATTAACTATCTAATATGACATAAACAATAGCTTAAAGAAGTATGCAATTCAATAAGAAATTAAATTGAATTTGTGAAAATTATAGCATTTTTCTGATGAAATATTCCTTAATATTATACAATTATTTAAAACAAGTTGTTCAACATGTTATAAGAACTTTATAGAAAGGCAATTAAAAAATTATTGAATTTGTAATGTAAATTTTTAATATAGTTTATACTTGCATTAATAATCTGAGTTTATGATCCAAGTGTCGCATATCCATGCATAATATTTAGTAGCCGAGATATAAAGGTGAAGTTCATATTACATTGAATATTTCTTAAAAATTATATTATTCATTTCTTTAACTTAATAGTGAAATAGTATTTTCTTTTATTACTTTATACAATCATTTCTAAAAAAATTTCCAAACAATTTTAAAGGATAATTACTAAGTGAAGCAGACAGTCAAAGATAGGAATGTTATTTTTATTAGAAACATTTTCAAATATCTTTAAATACTTCATAATATTGTACAAAATATATATGAAGCATTTATACGCAATACTTTGTGTAAACGAAAAATTCATTTTCAACAAATAACTGTTCCACAGTGAAATAAAATATTCATTTGAATTTTAAGTTTAGGTAGGTAAACTCAAGTAAATATAATATATTTTTAGAAAATTGTTATTTACCATTTCTAAATAATGAAGTACTGGGGGGAGAGAAATTTCATGCATAACATTATTTATATATATGTAAATTCACACCTGTGTGAAGAACAGTTTTTATCAGCTAGTAGCATATAAATACAAAGGGAGAAAAATTAAGAACTTCCTATAGTATTGATAAATCAAACCAAAATTCTGGAATTATTTCAAATGTCTGACACTTATAATGCTTCACATAGAGTGTTTAATGTCCCCATTGTTAAACCATACTATTATAAAATTTGCAATTCATGAAGTTGTAAAAAAAAATTCAATTTTCATCACAGGAGACATATATATGAATCATATTGATGCGACGCTATATTAACTTCGTTTAAATTTAAAACTTTGAACCCAGATTCCTAATTTCACATCGCATCATGATAATTAATTAAGTTAACTAAACTCATCTCACAATAAACTATACACTGATCGTATAGTTTTTAAACATTATTAAATTTATTTTTAAGCACAAGTATTTGGAAATTTACTTCATTACAAAATCAAAATTTAACTTAGCTTGAGAGAGAGGAAAGACCAGGGTAGGAAAATGGACATGGTTGACGCCCGGAGTCTCCGCGAGTTTTCTTTAGATATTCTCTAGCTCATGGATCGGCTCTCTATCTAAATCGGGGTCAGTCTCGTTTTATTTTCCGACTTTTTTCAAACCAAAATCCTAGAGCGGACTCTTTGTCTTGTCCACTTAATCGCCCTGATTGGTCCAGAAACCAGCGCAGAGTTACATCGTTCCAATCCCCGAGGGTTTTATTGAACTTTCGGGAGCGCGGGAAATTAGTTGAGCGCACCCCTCAATTTATGGGTCTAATGACCCCAGGCGCGTGGAACCTTTTTTGGCACACCCCTGTCGAAGGAATTCCACCCTTCAGTGAGGAAATAGAAACGAATTCCAAAAAACTGACTTCGAAATTTTTTAGGTCTGTTGAATAATCCAACCTGGCCTCCCATCACTCCTCCCCTCTCTCAAATACACAGCACAAAAAAATACACAATAACGTATAAACGAATTGTCCATCGGAAGAAAAAACGGAAACACATCAATTCCTTCCAATCCTTGAACGATGCCATCCACTGGAATCCTTCAACTATACGAGAGCTCGGCCATCCTGTGGCCCCGACAGGGTGGTGAACAAGTAGCTGATGCATGCTGTAAGAGAAAGAATTGTCTCCCAAGGAAACCATATTAGTCATGAAACCAAAACCAGTGTATAGAAAGAAACACTTGACCCCATTTGACTTCCGCCGCAGACTCCAAGCACCGATTTCGCCATTCCCACCATTTACAATTGAAAATGTAACAGAAAGAAAATTAAAAAAAAAATTATAAAGTAAATTCTAAAAATTAAGTCCCAATTCCTTTAGCGGTGAGAGGGAAAAATAACTACTAACAACTACAATTAAATTTATGTTACGAACAAATAATTGTCGAATGGGTCACCAAACAATTCACAAGGACAACATACATAAAATAACAAACAGAAATAATTGAATAATCACAAAGAATCATGTGCCGCTAAATCAAAAACAAATAAGACGAGTAACGCATAGTAAATTCAAAAATTGCATATATAACAGCTTGATACTCACAATAACCACACATACGAGCATCGAACAAAATACTTTGTGATAAGAAATAAGTACAAGTGAAAATATATATAATCAATACAAACGTGGCACTAAGAAACAGACACCTCATAATCGTATAACATCGAAATTCTGAAACGACTAATATGATGTGCAAGTATCAGACCACCCAAAAAAAATATTATTTTAATCTTTAACACTACTCAAAGCATAAGAAATTGCAATGGTTCACTAAGAGCAATGATTACAATCTCTCGTAAAGTAAAAAAAAAAAAAAAAAAAAAAAAAAAAATTATTATAAAATAAAAAATTAGAAATTCAAGCGAATAGTGCGGAAGTGAAGAGAAATTAAAATAACCTCCGAGAATGCTTAATAGCCTAAGAAATTTCAAAAAAATTAACTACAAGCATTGGTTACAATTTAAAATTAAAAAAATAATGTAATTAAATTCAGGTTTACAATTTAAATATCTATAAATTGAAGCGAATAGTGTACACGGTAAAAAAAAATTTATAACCTCTAAGAATGCTTAATAGCCTAAGAAATTAAAAAAATTCACTACAAGCATTGGTTACAATTTGAAATTAATGAAAAAAAAATAATGCGATTAAAATTAGAATTGCAAACTATGAGTATGCATTTGATCAGGATGCATCCCGAATGTTTACAAAGGTGCAGAAAAAAACATCCTATTTCCTGCGATAGGACGATCGCCGGCAACCGCCAACACAAGAAACTGAATGCACAATCAAGACAAAAAAAGACAATGCAAATCCGATTATAAAAAAAATAACTATATCGAATAATACTTTTTAAACAAATTTGAGAGAGAAAAAAACCATTTCTTCTACATTCAAATACATGCGAATTTCCATGTTGAGAAATGAATTCCAGAAATCACAAATGCAATTGAAAATTTCAGAAAAAAAAAATTGTAACATAAAATTGATAATGCAACCCATGACATATGAGGCGACAAATACAGAGTAAAGTAATTTTAACTAAAACATAAAAGCAAAAAAAAAAAATGATTACAAGTGCTACACACATAATTAAACATATTTCTCCCCGAAAAAATTTCACTTCACTAATCAACATCACTTTTTAACATTCCACGTAATACAATGTATCAATTCTAAATAATTAAAAAAAAAAGAACTCATCACAATGTTTCACTATACTCGCAAAAATATACAAAAAAATGGATCCTCAATTTTCAACAATACCACTAACACAATTCATCGAAAACCATCGAATTAATTACTCAAATATCACTCTATAACGTTAACCCAAAATTCTCAGTAACCTTAAAATGATTCCTCAATCATTCAAAATTGCCTTTACCTCAAAGATCATTCATATCCTGTACCTCAATAACACTAACTAAACATATCTGCAATTTCCAAATAATTAATCGACTTCTCCACAATACCATTAACTAAAACCCATCTATGCCCATCAACTTATTTACACAAAATCTCACATAATCCTCAACTCGAACTTTCCTAGATTCATCTCAAAACATTCTTAAATATACCACACAATTCAACTTATCTATATTCATTAACTTATTTACTCGAAATCGCACAACATCCTTAACTCAAAATTATCTTCTCTATATCAAAACAACTTTCAAATATACCGTATAATTATTACAACTCAATTTTCCATTTCCATATCAAAAAACTCTGGAATTTACCACATATTTTGGACGCAAACTTATCTATCTCCATAAAAAAAAACTTTCCCAATTATTCACAAATTCATCAAATTAAAATTTATCTATCTCCTTCGAATAACTTTCTCAAATATTCCACAAAATCCTTGACTCAAACTTATCTAACTCCTTCAACAATTGATAAAACAAAACAAAACAAAAATTCACACCTGATCATTTTCAACATCTTCAAACCCCCCCAAAAAATTATCAAACTCAATATCTAAAACTGAAACAATACTAAAATTAAAATCCAAAACCATAAAAAAAATCAATTAATATCAATACTCAATTCAATAATCTACCCAAGCGCTACCATAAATAAAACAAGATTAACCTAAACCAACAGAACTACTATAACGACATCAAACAAGACATTCAATTCCTAGTACAGTTTAGCACACAATCGAGACAAAATTATTTTGACTGCACATTCATTTAACCAAACCACAATTTAACTAGAGCCCTAAGCAAACAAAAAAATTCCAAATCTATAGCAAAACAAACAAAAAAAAAATTAAATTAGCATTGAAACGCCCAACCGAAAGGCTATAAAAGTTTTAAATTAAAATTAGCAATCACATGACAGAACAAAACAATTTGAGCAAAACAAAGTAAAGTGTCAACATAATTTCTTAGCACAAAAAAAAATTCAAACGACCACTTCTATCCATATCTTAACAAGCATAAATTCCAAAGATATCAATTCAGTAATACACAGGCACTTAAAATTAATACACCAGCACAACTTATCAATAAAATTGCTTCTGACAAAATGCCCCCACCAAAAAAATTAATCTTTTATGCAAACTCAAAATTTAACAAGAAAAGTACACAGTTATACACAATCAAGTCAGCATGAACTAACTTATTCAAGCAAAGAACTTTTTTATATAAAAAAAATTTAAATACTAGATAATAACTGCAACACAAAATTATTTGATTAATGTAAATGCCAGATATATATATACAGTAACAACATTCAAATTTCGTGACAGGTGTCCAAAAAGACCCCAAAATTTGATTTCTGTTGCAAACATGAATTAAAGCTTAAAATTAATAAAATTAAAATTTACGTGCATACATGAACACATATCGCAAAATTAAATATCAATCCTCTTACAAACAACAAAATTTATATATTGTCATAAACACATAGCATCAAAAAAAAATATTTTATCTAGAGCTAAAATTGATATTAACCACATACAACATTATCTCATTTAAGCATCAAATCAAGACATGAAACAAATTGCATAAAAAATTGAGCTAAAATTCATTAAATAACTAAGTACAAAACTTTGTCTCACTAAAACATCAAAACATGACATAAAACAAGGTGCAACAATGAAACAGGTGCCGTTCCTAGGTGTGTACTCTCTAAGTGACAAAGCGTAAAAATTGTGAAAAAAAAATTTTCAGTTTCCTCAAAAAATTTTTTAGCGCGATTAGTAAATTAATAAGCCGAATTGCCTGCACGGGCCCTTAAATTATACCGTGGACTTGGAACAATACTTTTAACCTCCGTATCATCTGGTTGTAAATCATCTAAATTATTTAAGTGCAAATATGAGAATCTCTTAATAAATGGAATCATCCGATTGACATGTGTGTTAAATCTCTTCCTCAATTGTTCTACATGTTGAACCCTATAATTGACGTTAGAAAAACGCTCTATTTTTCTGTAAGGGCCTTCAAACTTAGGTCTGAGTTTTGGAGATAAATTCGATTTAATATTAGGCGTCTTAATAAAACACAAGGACCCCGATTTTGTAATCATAGTGATGTTGCTTTTTCGCTCTCGTACTCAGACCAATATGCGATGCCTCCTGCTCTTTTAGATTTTTTAAGACTTTATTAAAAATTTGCTCTAAAGACGGTAAAAAGCTTCTCAACATATTCATACTTATTTTGTGATGTGTCGGAGTTTTTCTCGTAAGTGTAAGATAATCGAATATCCCTGCCATGTTCTAGGAAAAAAGGCGATGTGTATGTAGCTTCATGAATCGCTGAGTTTAATGCTAACATGGTGTGCGGGAGTTGCTCATCCCAGTCATTTGTATTTTGCGTAATTGATGCCAGGATATTGGCAAGCGATTGATTGGCTCTCTATCTAAATCGGGGTCAGTCTCGTTTTATTTTCCGACTTTTTCACACCAAAATCCTAGAGCGGACTCTTTGTCTTGTCCACTTAATTGCCTCTGATTGGTCCAGAAACCAGCGCAGAGTTACATCGTTCCAAACCCCGAGGGTTTATTGAACTTTCGGGAGCGCGGAAAATTAGTTGACGCACCCGCAATTTATGGGTCTAATGAACCCCAGGTGAGGGAACTTTTTGGCACACCCCTGTCGAAGGAATTCCACCCTTCAGTGAGGGAAAAAGAAACGAAGTCCAAAAAACTGACTTCGAAATTTTGAGGTCTGTTGAATAATCCGCCCTGGCCTTCCATCAATATACTCCCATCCTTAATTACCTTTACATACATAATACTGAGTTTTCAGGAATTAAACTATTTTAAGGATTTGTGCAAAAAAGCAAAATAGTTATATCATTGATAAAATACTTAGTTCTTAAGTAGCCACTGAGATTTCAAAAAAAAAAAAAAAAAGATGTAAAAAAAAAGACACTTTTACCAAAGATAATTCTCTTCATTTATCTAAAACTTTCATATTAATTAATGTTCTATGTACACAGGCTTCAAGAAATAAACTTTTTTGTAAGTTTGATATGTACTTCAAAAAAATAAGATAATTACATATCAAATTAAATGTAATTATTTCTAAAAATTGTTACCTTTTTTGTAATGGTTTCATTCCCTTTAAGAATATTGTATTTTAATTTAAAGAAAGAAATGACATTACATTTTAACAGCAAAGAATAATTATAAATAACTTAGAAATCGATAATTTGTGTGTGGAAGGTAAAAATCAAAGAAACATTTCTTTAATTTTTGTAAACACTCCTCTCACAAATTATCATCAAATTGAAAAAATTTTGAATAAATATTTTCTCTCTTGACTTTGAATTATTAACTAAAATTACAAACAGACATTTTTATATTATTCACACCTAACTGGCACTGTGACGTATAATAATAGGTGTAAGCTCTTTTTAATGAAATGATATCAATGTGTGTGTTATTCGATAATCATACAATTTTAAAAAAGTAGTTTTATAATTCTATACTGTCAACCATTCTTGTGCGCAAAACTATATAATAGATAACTACTAAATTAATTAAGAATTAAAATAACTAAGAGCCATACCTAAGTGTACCAAGAACTATAAATAAATGCTAGGATGCAACTGAACTAGGATAAATAAATATGCCAGCTAACGCTAGTCGAAGTAGATAATTACCTAATTAGATAAATAAATTAGAATAAAACAAAAATTATATAAAAGAGTTTTTAAGATTATTTCCTAACAAATATACACTCTGTCGCAAAAAAATATATGCACCCAGAAGAAATTGAGCTACATTCACGAAATTTGGTATGCATGTAGTGTATATGAAAATAAACAAATGATTAAAAATTCAGAACAAAATATCATTTTATTAAGCGGTTACAGTTTGCAAAAGGTTAAAAATCAGTAAGTAGTAAAGCCACCTCTGGCAGCTATACAAGCCGAAATTCGGCGTGGCATCGATTCAATTAGATCACTTATGACCCCTGTGGAAGATCCTGCCATAGTCTTTGCATCTGCGCAGTTAATTCTCCTGTATCTCGGGACGGCTGCAGTTGCCTTCCCAGCGCGTCCAGGCATGCTCTATTGGCGAAAGATCTGTGACCTGGCAGGCCATGGTAGGACGTCATATCCTTGAAGACATTGTTGGGAGAGTCGCGCAGTATGTGGACGAGCATTATCCTGTTGATAAATGGCACCTGGGCGACTTGATAGCATGGGTAGCACAATCGGCGTTAAAATATCGTCCACGTATCTGCGAGCTGTCAAAGTGCCTTGAAGGACCACTAAAGCTGATCGTGTGTCCCAAGAAATTGCTCCCCACACTGTCACACCTTGTGAAATTGCTGTATGCCGCTCGACAATAAATGCCGGATCGGACCGCTGGCCGGTGCGCCTCCAGACACGTGTGCGGTGGTCATCAGCACTGAGACTGAATCGGGATTCATCACTGAAGATGACACGTCTCCAGTCTGTCACACTCAAGTTGCCCGAGGTCGGCAAAAATCCAGTCGACACTGCCTATGATGTGGGTCAGTGGTAAGCGTCTTAGCGGACGTCGGCTGCTCAAGCCAACTTCGGTCAGTCGTCTCCTTATGGTTTCTCTTGATGGCACTGGATGTCTGGAAGGAGGTAAGTGGCGTTGAATCGATGCTAGCGACGTTGTCGTTGCCGAAGTGGCCACTCTTCTGATTGCACGATCCTCGCGATCATTTGTGTTCCTGGGACGTCCTGACCCTCCGCGACGGTACACTCTACCTTCTGTGATCCACTGTTGCCAACACCGAGCAACTACCATATCGCTCCGACCGAGGTGGCGGCCGATACGTCTATTCGACCAACCTGCTTCTCTGAGGCTTATTATACGGCCCCTATCAAAGTCCGTCAGCTGCTCGTACTGCCGCCGGTTACGTCTTAGAGGCATCCTAAGTCTCAATATCGTCTATCAAAGTCATCAGATTCGTTTGGATAGCCGTACGGCGCTCGTACTCATGCTTTTAAACTCTCCCAGTTGCGCAACTAATATGCGCATAGCACACTTTAGCCTTGTCTCATTGGCTTCGAAATTTTAATCATTTGCATATCTCTTACCAGACTACATTCTTGCCGAGTTTCGTGATTGTAGCTTGAATTCTTCTGGGTGCATATATTTTTTTGCGACAGAGTGTATATTCTAAAATAATACAAAAAAAAATACAATGATATCATTTGTTTTTAATTAGATAAAGTTAAGACAAAAGAACGACGTCAACAAACGTATCGGAAACCAATGCTTTGAAATTGCACGTGCTGTTTATTGACGTTGGAATTACGTGATTGCTGACTGGCGTCAGTCTGTCGATGAAGTTACTCCATTCAGCTTTACTCTAGAAAATGGCCTTTTTACATTCGTTTTACTTATGGGTAGGCCGTAAGCAATAGCGTAGCTACCTATCGGCTAGGCGGTGCCATGCACCGGGGCCCTCAAGCGCAGGGGAGGGGGCCTCGAACACTGGCCACCATGCAAGCCGAACTTGTGATGATTTCTCCAAAACTCAACTATATTCAAAACAATTCAGTTCATAGCTCATGTTTTCTGGAAATAATACCAGTGTAGTTTCAGCAGTAGTTTTAATGATTTCTCGAATTCACTTTGAAATAAATTTTTTAATCAAAATCAGATTTAATCAGATCTTTCTCAATTAAGTTAAATTTTTCAGTTTTTAATTTTTTTCGAAGCAAAGAATTATTATTTAAATACAAAGGTAAATTAGTACATTAATTTTGCAAATACAAGACATAAATGTCAAATTATAAGTAGTTAATTTTTTGCCGGTTCCAAGTGAAGTATTTATTTATCTATAATCGAGAAATTTCATATATCTTATTATTCTAAATCTATTATTTGTTTTATTTCTATCATTATCTTAAATTCTAAAGGAGGTAATCACTCATGTTTTTTTTTTAAATATTCAAATACTTTACTGAATTTTCCTCCGTTATATTTATTCAGAGCTGATAAAATGTACTCAACAAAGATTTTTTCCTAATGAGGATTTTTTTAGAGGTAATAGTCAAAAGATATAATTTAGAAGCGAATACATTCTTGCAGAGCAGTGTATTTTATTTTACATTTTTCATTACTTTTCTCTTCTTTTGTTTATAGTTTTCGAAAAAATAGTAATTTACAAAAAAATGTTGATATTACATGTTAGTGAATAGTATAAGAAAATTCATTTCTGCTCCAAATAATAAAATTCTTTAAGGGAGACTTACACTTGTACTGAAAACGTAATAACACTTTACCGCAATGAAATCACATTATATAGGTGTAAACCTCTTGCTGAGAACGTAAATTACTCATATAAATTCACCATGAAATGTAGAAATGTCATTTACTGTCTAGAAAATTTTTAAATTGCGAAAAATACATATATCTTTGCTTCTAGAATTTTCTGACGCCATGTTTGGCAAGCTTTAATATAATGGCAGCAGATGGCGCCATGTGTATGCATTCTAAGCAGAAAGTTAAACTAACTTTGTTTTAGAAGAAAATTACGACATAAGCTGCTTAGATACATATTAATACTACTATATTTTATGAAAAGAATATTTTTCTACACAAATAATGACTTTAATCACTTCAGAAACGTTAATTCTGCTGTTTTCCATGAAAAAAAGGGGGGAGGGATCGCAAAGTAAAAGGAATATAAGGCAACCCTGTGGATTACGTCATTGCATAGGGTTCTGTCTTACTCCCCGTTACTTTCAAAAATAGTCGTTGGGGAAAGGGGGAAAGGAAGATGACCAGATTGGGTAGCTCTTTTTCGAGCTTTTACCTAGGATTTTGAATCACTGGAATGTTATGACAAAAGATCGCTTAATATTTCGTATTTCAAAAACTATGCGTGTTGTTTTATGATAGTTCTAAGGAATTTTTTTTTTTTTGTAATTAAAAATAATTTTCAATATAAAAAGTGATATCTCTAGTACAAGGAAGAATTTTTCTTGATTTCTTATGAAATTGGCACTTCATAGTATTTCAATAATAAAAAAATAATAACGTACACTGGATTTATACACACTCCATTTATTACTATAAAAATTTTAGTAACACCAAAAATTAAAAAATTGTTTTATTTAATATTATATTCTGAACTCAGAATAATAAAATTTATTTGTTTATTAATGACAGAGCTGATGATTACTTTTTTCCCTCATTATTTTTCTAATTTATTCATAAAATTGTTTTTCTATAATAATATACTTGAAACATTATGTGAAAAAGTCTTTTTTACCCTTTCAGATTAAAATTTTGTATATCTAAATTATTCAGAGTTAATTGTTATTCAAGTTATTGCTTTAAATACGAAATTGAGAATTTTATCTACATTAAATAATATTTTTATCCTTACATGCTCTAACAGCTTATATGTATATAGCTGTAACAATATTACAGATATTAAAACCAAACATTGATAATCATGAAGTGAAAATATGTCGATTATATATATAAGTTAATTAATATTATGCTTGGTTCCATTTGGATTAGCTTTTTCACTGCAAGGAATTCTCATAATGTAATACATTTTCTTAATTTATTTATTTCATGATTGTGATATTCTTTAATTACGCTGTGCCGTAATTGTGATTCGCGCGCGCGCTTCAGTACAATACGCAAAAGGAGAAAGTTTACAAGACACAAAAAGTGAATCTAAACCCAAGTAGCAGTTCTCAATTCGCTATGTTTTTAGATAATGTTGCATTCGTCTTTATAATCCAATTTTATATCTCTATTTTAGAGTGTTATACATACGTCTAATTGCTATTTTTAAAGTGCTCTCTTAATGCTTATTTTAAATAATTTAAAGAAATTACTAGCTGAAAACCTCAAAACACAATCTTTTCTTTAGAACTTTTTTTGAGTTCCTTCATAAAGAGAAAATGCTTACTTTTTTTTTTTTAAAAAAAAAATGTCTTTTTCTCTCGATTTCAAAATTGACACTCTTTAAAATATTGTGCTTTGTTCTAATTTTATCCCATTTCTTAATAATTGTAATCTGACAGCAGTCAAGAAAGAAGAAATTGACTCCACTGTGTACATCCCATTTAGGCGACATAATTGGACCCGAGGTTCCTTATGTGCGTCATTGCAAACAAGTTATTTTATGCAAAAATTGTATCAAAAATCCTAAAATTTCTAGCGACCCCAGAAGATTCAAGTTCATTTCAGTTCAGTTCAGTACAGGAAAACACTGTAATAGTGGATACTTGGCTAACGCCTTTAGCTCCGATAAAATTTTGATTAGATTTTAATCCAAGTTGTAACGCATAGTTCGTGATTGCACTGTCTATTAGTAATTTGAATTATCGCGTTGTGCTTCAACTGAGATTGATGAAAGTAGAGTATAGAGTAACTGGAATTTTAGAATCTATTGGATGATGTCAGAAATTTTTCAACTTTTTGAACATGCTCTACTGTTTTACATTTCGCTATTGAGGAATAAGACCATTCTCCGTGGTTGGAGATAAAAATTTTCAAAATTTCACGCTGCGATTTGTTTTTGATACAGTTTAATATAAAATGTTCACTAGTTTCTGGTACTTTACAATCTGCATACAAAGGAGAATCTGTTTAAAAGGAAATATATATCATTTAATGGTAATTTTTTAGCTGGCAACTTATTGATTAAAACTTCTGTATTTCTGTTTTTTGCTGCCTGTCCCATTTTTCAAGATGAGAAATATAAAAATAATTTTTATGTCTTTTGCTCTGTTTCCATATTTCTTCACTTTTATTTTTGTGTTGTTTTTTGAAATGTGTAATAATAAATATAAATAAATTTCCACGAATCTGGAGAGGCTTTAGCTAATTTATCAACTTCTTCATTTTAATCCATATTCCCTTGTGAGCTGGTACCCAAATGAATGTAATTGGTTGAGCTATTTGGAGGCACTGATGTAAAGTTGAGCTTAAATTTAATACTATCGTATTGGATTTTCTATTAATATATTTTGGATGCTTTTTAGGACTGATGAGCTGTCCGTAAAGATGATATAATTTTCTGTTTCAGAAACCCAATTTTTTAACGCAGTCCATATGGCTATAGCTTCAGCTGTGTGAATATTGAAATCATATCTTTCAGTATGAAATTTTGTCGAATTTTTTTCTTAGGGATCAAAATTCCTATTGATGTTTGATCAGTATTTTTGAACCATCGGTTGCTATTATGATATTTTTATTAAATTTTGGCTGAATGTAATCATTAAACATATTTTGTACTATGTCATCTGGAAGATCCTTGTTTTGAAATGGTAGTTCATGAGTATAGATGTTTATTTTGCGATTTTCGTAGATTGGAGGAGGAGGGATCCATTGAAGAATATCTACTTTAGAGGTACATAATTCTTGGAGCAGGTTGATCGTCTTTTGAAAAATACTGATTTCTTTTTCTCTATATTTATATATAAAAAATACTATTTATATTCCAAAATAACCGTGCGCGTTCGGTGACCAGTCTTTTAATACTATTTGCTTGGTTATAAATTTTTGGCAAAGGAAATTATGGCGAGCATTAATACTTCCATTCATAGACTCTGCTCTTAATAAATCCAACGGGGTATTTCTTGGGAGACCTAGGACTAAACGTAAGATTGATTGATTGAATATTAACGTCGCACTGTTCAGCTACACGAGGGCTTTTGGCGACGGACCACGTAATTTTGAACCATGGTCAAGTGACGTGGACGACACCTGAGCTGGCACCCCCCTCTCCTAACTACCACACCACACCAACGGGAGGACGTTTCAGCTCTCGACAGATTTAACGTGCATCGCTGCCCTACACGGCGGGTCTTTAGTGGTACTGGGCTCGAACCTGTGACAAAGCAAGCCACAGTCCTATACCTATACCACTCGGCTACCGCGGCCAACTAAACGTAAGGCAGAAATGTAAATCGGTTCTAGTTTCTGTCTGTTGCTATTGCTAGAAAAGGAAAATAGTTGACTTCCATAGTCAAAGATACAACGGATTGAGGCATTAATAATAATATTTAAAAGATGATCAGATCTTGTTCCTATTTTCGGAGAAAATAAGGCTTTAATGGCATTTAAATATTTGAATCCTTTTTGACGTAGGTAATTAATATGATTTTTCCAGGTGATATTGGGGTCGAAGATGATACCCAGGATTTTTTCAGACTCTTCACTTCGGGAATAGGTTTTTCACATATTTTAAGAGGTCACAGGGGTGTTAATCTTGGATTTTTTCGAATTTTCGAAAAAAATATATGTTGTTCCTCATTTTCTTTTGAACATTTTGATACCAACCACGTGATAGTACTACAAAAACTTCGAAAGTTATTCGAAAAATTCAAGCAGCAATTTAGTAATAACAATGTTTAAATGGCTACATGCCACACCCACTTATTCTTGATTTCCGCATACGTTTTATTTTTCTGTTTTTAAAAACCTCATGAAATATTTTAAACACTTGCTTAATTGAGAAGGAAGCTTGCAACTCAACACACACTTTTTAATGTGTTTTGATTCTGTTTTGGTAATGCTAGCACGTTGTTTGAAATAACTTATCGAAATTCAAAACAGATTTGTTTAAAATCGTTTATCAAAATTGAAAACAAAATTCGCTCGATTGAAATGGAAAATACTCATCGTAGACCTTCAGGTAAACGTCCTAAGAAAAGAAGATTTAGAGGGAACCAATTCATGAAGGTATGTTCTCATACATATGTTGCAGAAAGGAGAGATACAAGTAAGTGTGCTTCCAGTAATAAAATCTCAGGAATTCAGACTTCATTAAAATCAAATCTTGTTAAGGTAAGTGAAAAAAAACTCTCTCTCTCTCTTCAAAGGATATCGTATTTTTGATTTTATTTCAACTTTTAGCTCTATTTTATCAGTATCATGTTGTTTAAAATGTCATAAACCATTAACAATTAATGAAAAGTCCACTCGTGGTTTATGTTCGAATTTTGAAATACGTTGTAAAAACTGTGGGAGTGTTTGTACTTTTTCAAGCTGTGAAAACACTGGGAATAAAAATTATGCTCCAGAAATTAACAGAAGATCTATTTTAGCAATGAGATGCATAGGCCAAGGTTTAGAGTCATTAAAAACCTTTTGTGCTGTAATGAGTCTTCCTAATCCTGTTGAACAAAAATCATATGATGTTATTAATAATAAACTTTCACGTGTTATGAAGGAAGTCGCTGAAGAAAGCATGAAAAGGGCAGCTGTCGAAGAAAATTCTTCGTCACCTGATAACCTTTTAACGGTAAGTGGTGATGGTACCTGGAAGACGAGAGGACATTCATCGTTGATTGGAGTATGTACTGTAATAGGGGCCGAAACAGGTAAGGTTTTGGATAGGGAAGTGTTGTCCTCATTTTTGCAAAGGATGCGACAGTTATAAAGGGGTAAAGTTTGGTATCAAGTACAATAAATGGCAAAGAGCGCATAAGATTTCATGTAGAAAAAAATTATTCTGGCTCTGCTGGTAAGATGGAGGTTGACGGGATGTTGAGGATTTTTAATCGATCAGAAAAGCTTCACAACCTGAAATATTCGAACTACATAGGAGATGGCGACACAAAAACATTCAATGCCCTTTCTGAAAACAAGCCATACGGCGATGACCATCTTATTCAGAAAATAGAATGTGTAGGCCATGTGCAAAAGAGAATGGGTACAAGACTTAGGAAGCTTAAATTAGTATATAGTAAAAAGAAATTATCTGATGGTAAAACTATTGGCGGTAAAGGTAGGTTAACTGATAGTTTAATTGATAAACTTGCGCATTACTATGGTAATGCTATTCGATGCAATTCTACTAATGTAAAGGAAATGCGGAAAGCCATTTGGGCTGTTTGGGGTCATTCTTGCAGCACTGATGATGAACCGATGCACTGGTTTTGTCCAACAAATCCAAATACATGGTGTAAGTATAATGCCGCAATTAATAATAATTTACAAAATTATAAACACAAACCCTCAGTTGCTAAAGCTGTTCGAGATGTAATTAAGCCTGTATTTGCAGACTTATCTCATCCGGCACTCCTGAAGAAATGTTTAGGAGGTAAGACACAGAATCCTAATGAAAGTTTAAATTCATTAATTTGGAAGTTTTGTCCTAAGACGATTGGTTCTAGTCTTCAGATTGCAGAGATTGCTGCAAATCTAGCAACCAGTGTTTTTAATGATGGAAATCAAATACTTATTACTATTTTAGAGAAATTTGGCTTGAGAAAATTAACAGAAATGTTTGTGTGTCCCTGGCTGAACGTGACAATCGTCGAATCTTTACGTCAAGACAGAGACGCTGAGAATCATCTTTTGAAGCTCGCAGAGCCAAGAAAATTAAAAAGAGTAAAGAAATTGAGCTGTTTCAGGAACAGGAAGGTATATCTTAGGATCCTGGAGCATTTTAGCATGTAAGTTTTAAGATTTATTTTCTCAAATTCAATTTTAAAACTTTAAAGCCCTTTTTCTCAGTTTGTGTTTTTTTCAATTACGCGCATTGCGTTTCAAAAACTATCATACTTTGATGTATAAAACTGTACAGAATTATAAATTCTATCATAATCTTCAAATCCTAGCTATTTATAGTGTTATAAATTTTTAATTTTTTGAAATATTTCAACAAAAATTGAATTTTTAAAATTTTTTTTTTAAAAAATGTATTTTTTTTTATTTTTAAAAATATAATTTTTATTTTATTTATATAAGATAGGCTAGCATGTAATAAGGATATATTTGACTTTATAAATCAACTTATTGCTAGTAATTAGAATTATTATTGCAGAAAATATCATGCGCGTCGTAAAACTTACTATTTGTTTCTTACAAAATTTTTTCTTATTTTTATGTGCTTATTATTTTTAAAATTATGATTATATTTTAGATATTTTATACTTTTTTTTTTTTGAAACTTTATTCCTTTATAAGAAATGTGTAAAAGAATCAAATTATTTCATTTTAATCTCAAAGAATTATTTCTAGTCGAAAATTGTTTGTATTTTGTGCTCTCGAAACATTTTTAACACCCCTGTGACCCCTTAAGTAATGGAGGTATTGTGCTTATTTTTCTGGATAAGTTGATTAGACTGCTTTTTTCTGGAAAGGTGGCCAATTTCCATTTTTTACACCAGACTGAGATTTTATTTAAAGATTCTTGCATTTAGCCTATTGTTTTATTCCATTTTGTACCACTATTATATAAAAATATGTCATCATCATAAACCAGAAGATGGCTGTCGTGTTGAATTTCAAAAATATCTGACATATAAATCATAAAAGGAGAAAGGACTTAAGATACAACCCTGGGGTACACCATAATTGTTTGTAACGATTTTTGAAAAATGTTCCTCCATTTGATTTGAATTGTTCTCTGATGTAAGAAGTTTTGAATCCATCGTAGTAATCTACCAGAGTATCCAACTTTGTTTAATTTAGAAATAAGGCAATTTGGCCACACTGAGTCATATGCTGCTTTAATATCCAACGCTACCAAAATAAAATATTCTTTGCGGTCTCTAGCCAGTATAATGTCATGTTGTAATTGAAGTAATGTATTAATGCTGCTTCTGTGAGGATAAAAACCATGAAAAATTTTGTTTTGAAAACTGAAATCTAGCATTCTATGTAGAATCATTCTTTCTAATAATTTGGCAATTACTGAAGTAAGAGAAATAGGACGGTATGACGAAACTTCCTTGGGATTTTTGTGAGGTTTTATGAAAGGTAGGATAATTGCGTGAGTCCAATCTTTTGGAATTTGACTTGAAGACCAACTGTCATTAAAGGATTTCAGAAGGAGATTTATTGCTTTGATGGGGAGATGGTTTATTAATTGGAGAGAAATTTTATCCTGCCCTGGACTGCTGTTCTTTTGATGAGATATTGCTACTTCTAATTCTTTTAAAGAAAAAGGTTTATTAATATCCTGACTATTGTCCGGAATAGAAATATTTGGAATACTATCGTTGTTTTGTTTTGCGTAATATTGTAAAAACAGTTTGCTTGGGATTGTTCGTTTGTTAATATGGTTCCGTTATTTTTAATAATAATAAAAGAATAGTTAGGATTTGTTCTATTTTTAATTATTCGGATTATTTTAAAAGAACTTTAGGAGAAGATATTTTTCGCAGGTCTTGTGCCAAAAGTTTTCTTTACAGGCTTTGATTTTTCGCTTAAGTTTTGTGCTTACTTCTTTATATTTTATCCAGTCTTCTTCTTTAAAGTTTTTCCTTGCTTTATTAAGGAGTTTTCTTTTTTTTTTGCTCTTAAATGCCCGCATGCTGCTGTCCACCATGGAGCTCTTGAACTGATCTGTTCTTTTTCTGGTTCTTGAGATAAGATTTGAGCTTTTATAATTTATTTTATAATATCTATATTTATGTTTTCATTTAAATTTAAATTTTGTTGAATAATATTGATAAATTTGTTCCAATTTGTTTTTTGTTTAAAATTATTAGTTGCTGAGCTGTTTTTTTTTTAATTAATAATTATAGGGAAGTGGTCACTTCCAAAATTATCGGTATTTGTGGACCAGGATAAATTATAATTTAAATCTATAGTTGCTAAAGAAAGATCTATAGATGTAGAAATTCCAGATGAATGGAGATAAGTTGGCCTTTTATCGTTTAATAATAATAAGTCACTTTCAATGATCCAGTCAGAAATCTTTTTTCCAGAAGCACTGGAATTTTTTGATCCCCATATTTCATGAGATGCGTTGAAATCTCCCAATATCAAACTGTGATTATCAATATATGATGCTATTTTAGATAAATTGATGTCTTTAAAGTTACCCGGTGGGAAATATATATTAAAAATTGTGATAGGAACTAAATCTATCTGAACTCTGACTATTAAAATTTCTAAGTCTTCACTAAGTTCTGAGAATATTTTTATTGCGCTGGTATCTTTTTTTATTTAAAACTATCATTAGTCCTCCTCCTCTTTTGATTTCCCTATCAATTCTGAATATATTCTTATTGGGAATTGTGAAAATATCATTTGGATGTAACCAAGTTTCTTGAATTATTAAAATACTTGCTTTTTGAAAAATTGGCTCGAAAAGAATATCTGACCTCTTGTTTTTAATTCCACGTGCATTCCATTGGATTATGTTCATGATTTAAAACGAAAAAAATAAATAAAAATTGCGATACTACAAATTGGTTTAAATATTCGAAAAAAGAAAGTAGATTAATATTGCGTTTTTAGCGAGAAAATATAAGAAATTTTGATTATTTATTTAAGTTCCTTTATTTTTTTCTACTGTACTTTCTAATGTATTTCCTCTCTGTTATGATATTTTCTTGAATCTTTTTGCTTTTTCATTCTGTTTTTTATTAATTAGATAATCATCATCTTTTTGAAATGTTATATTGGATGCTACTTTTTTTAGGGTGGATTCCATGGTATTCATTAGGGAAGAAATTTATTTGTGCTACCACGGTATTTAGTTCTGCCGTGAAGCGTTGTACTATTTGTTCTAATTTCTTTTCGAAAATGTTATTGTTTTCTTCAAATTTCAACTCTAATTTCGCAAACTTTTTTTCAAGAATTTCTATCTTCTCTGTTTGATCATAACTAAGTTTTGGGCGAGTATGTTGTTTTTTTTATCCCTTTGGAATTTCTCAATTGCTTCATTTCTTGAGATTTGTTGCTGTACTTTAATTTTTAAGATTTCAATTTCTTCTTGATATTTTTGCAATCTTTATCATTAGCTTCATGCCCCTCTCCACAAGAGCTACATTTTTTATTTTTATTTCTTTGCAATCGTTTTCAGAGTGATTTAGTGAGCAAATACGGCATTTTATTGAGCTTCTACAAAATTTTTGAATGTGTCCAAATTTCCAGCAGTTTGTGCATTGTCTAGGTTTTTCATAGTAGAGAGTAGTTTTAAACATTTTAAATCCTATTGGAACTCTTTCGGGAATACTGCATCCAATTTGGGTAACTTTAACTGTTTTGATAGGTTTAAATCCAGAATCTGTTTTTTTTTGGTAAAGCGTTGGATATCAAAAATTGCATAATTGTAATTTTCTAATTCCGATTTTATGTCGTCTATTGAATATTCTTTGTCTATTCCTTGTAATATATAACTACTGGTTAGGCCAGTAAAGGACAATCTTGCACTTAATTTTACACTATTAATTTCTTTAACTTTTAAAGCTTCTTTTTGGCGGTCTCGCAATTATTTGTTTTAATTATAATCTCGCCGTTTCTAGTTTTCCTTATACTCAAAGTACTTTTTTTATTGTGAACGCCTTCATTATACTTTCTTTTAGTTTAAATGGATTGCCATTCTGAAATTTATTTTCTGATTTTAAAAAAATTGTAATATTTGGACTCGAGTTTAAATTTTGTTTTTCCGCAAACTTGGTCAATATAATTCTATATCTGTTAAATTACACCTATATTTATTGAATGAAAAGTTGGTATTCTCTACCTCCATATTATTATCATGGGTGAGGGTTGTCACCCATTTTATCTTCCCTACTCCAACCCTTCAATTTGTATAAATACACTAACTTGTGTAAATACTTAAATTAAAAAATCTTATCCGAAAATAGAATAAAAGTTAAATGAACTAATTTTCAATACAAAATAAAAATTCAAAACGATCTCACCCGCTCGAAAAGTCAAAGTTATTCAATATTATTATAGCACACTCTCCTTTCACCGACCATTTCAAGTTGAATAAATACAAGCTAAGATGCAAGTCACGCGACCCTTATTTTAATAAACACTGGTTGAAGTTATGCAAAGAAAGTGGTGCTCCCTAGCTTATCCAAAGGTTTCTTTTACCTGTTAGAAAAACTGCTTTTTTGGGAGCAAAGCAATCTTATTTATTTATTGTTATCCCAAACATTCAGCTTCTCTCAGTCACCTCATGTTTTTAAATTCCAATCACTTAAATTGCTTTATATAAGAGTTATGATGTTACTTAAATATCTCTTTAAATAAGCGCACAATTATTACAAATTTTGCACAATTATTAACAACATAAAAATACAACTTTTAATAAGGGCTGAGTGAGTGAATATTTTTGTCGCCCTTTTTCGTTTATCGAGGGCTTTTGGCGACCGACCTCGTAATTATGAGCCATGGTCAAGTGACGAGGACGACACCTGACGTAGCATCCCCACCCTCTACTCTTTGAATCTCCAATCAATGATAGATGAAAAGCGTGACGTCAAAGAAGGAGTTGAAGTTTTATTTTTTTAAATTTAAAAACCATAAGATGACCAGGACAAAGAGTAGTCTTTACTCAATAGTTTGTGAATGAAAGTAGGTTTTGGTTTTTATTCATATGAAATTAAAAAGTAATTTAATAAAAAAATAATTAAACTTCAAGAACAGAAAAAGAAAAGTTGAACTGAGATGAACATCGTAATTTTCAAGAAAAATGGGAATTGCAATATTATATTTTTATGCCCAAAGCAAGAATAAAATATTGTGCCTGACAAGTAAAAACTGTAATTAAGTTGCTAAGAAATATGATTTCAAAGGCATTATGACACAAAACCAAAAACAAATTATAACTAATGTGTTGTAAAACTTTGTGAAGACGATTGTCGGAATTGAAATCAACTCTTAAAAAATGAAAAAAATTATTCACTAAATTTGTTGAGTAAAGAAATGAGAGCGAATATTAACGTCGCACTGTTCAGCTACTCGAGGGAGTTTGGCGACGGACCATGGTCAAGTGACGAGGTCGACACCTGAGCTGGCACCCTAACTTCCAAACGACACCATTTGGAAGACGTTTGAGCCTCGACATATTTAATGTGCATCGGCTTTGTGGTGCAAGGCTCAAACTCATGGCTCGAGTTCGTTACCTTGACCGCCGGGCTACTACAGCCACCGAAATTTGTTGAAGACAATACAGTTGCAGTAAAAACTAGTTATATAATATCACTTTTGATCGCAAACACAGATCGAAATCATTTACTAAAGAAGATTTTATTAGTGAATGCTTAGTTAAAATTTATTACACAATCACGAAAAACATTTTTTTGTTTTTATAAAAGGAGATATTTGTGAGAATAATCGGTTATTTTAAGGAAATGACTTAATTCATACTTTTACTACTGAAGCCTGTTAGAAAAATTATTTTTATGGGAGCAAAGAAATTTCATTTACTTATTTATTTTTTATCCCAAACAATCAGTTTAGGTCACTTCATATCTTTTAATTCCAATAATTTCAATTGATTTATATAAGAGTTACGATGTTAATTAAATATGTTTTTCAATGACCACACAATTATTACAAATTTTGCACAATTATTAATAACATAAAAATACAACTTTTAATAAGGGTTGAGTGAGTAAATACTAACGTCGCACTTTTTCGTTAATCGAGGACTTTTGGCAACCGATCTCCTAATTATGAACCATAATCGAGAGACGAGAATGATACCTGAGCTACCCCCCCTCTACTAACTTCCACACCACTCCAACTGAAGGAGGTTTGAACATAGACATGTGGCAGTGGTTAAGGTATCGGATCGTGGCTGGCCTTGTCACGAGTTCGAGCCCACTACCACGAAAGACCCTCCGTGTATGGAAGCGATGTACGTTATATTTGTCGAGAACTCAAACGTCCTCCCGTTGGTATCGTGAGGTAGTTAGGAGATAGGGGGTGCCAGCTCAGGTGTCGTCCACGTCACTTGACCATGGTTCAAAATTACGTGGTCCGTCGACAAAAGCCCTCGTGTAGCTAGCTGTACAGTGCGACGTTATTATTCACTCACTCACTATTCATCGTTCCTGTGTACGCCGAGATTCGAATAATTACACATTCCTCGAATTCTGAATTACATCGATGATAAAAGTGTCGCATAACAATACACCTGACATATTCTATGTTGTACATGTAAATGAAAATTCAAGTTTTAAGTCACATACTCTGTCATTGATTTTAGTAACAATAAAAATTTGATGTTAATGTCTTTAGATAACAATAAGAGATTAGAGCTTCTATGTAATATAAATGTAGGTTAAAACGATTTTTGTCTCAAAGAAAATTATAAGCTCCTTTCCTAATTCATTTCAAACATATTGTTTAATTTTTCCGCATGTGTGTGTGTTCGGTAACCAAATAACAGCTTCATTTAATAGAAAATAGGCTACATTATGTGGTATCCTGTTTAAGAAAATGTAGATGGTAGAAACAAACTGTACTTAAATTTGAATTTCTGAAAAAATTGCCTTATAAGAAACTCTCAAGAACATAATAAGTTTCGATGCAAGTCTAAAAAGAAAACATCATTTTTTGGTGAAAAGGGTCATTAGAGCACTTTTTGATCATAAATTGTTATAACCTTTTTTAACCGCATTTCCATTTCTTATTTTATAAATTAATGTTATTATTTCTGGTATTTATGAAAATACGATAAAACTGTGTACTAAGAATTCCATTTTAGACGACATAAACTGATTAGGGAAGCAACTGAAGACAAAAAAAATTATCTGGTGTCACCCTCTTGGTCCCCCACAATGGAGGGGGGAGGGGGAAGAAACCCGAACTGGTTTTTACGAATGCTTGACCCGTTTGCCCTTCTTCACTGTTCAAAGACGAATATTGCTCATGAAGCGTCTGCATCGCGCGAATCCAAACAATAGGGAAGGGACTAGTCTACTAAAGAGAAGGTGGAAGGAGAGAGTTATATATAGCAGGGAGAAGTAGGGATTAGGGAAATAACCGCGAATGTTGAATCAAGAGATCAAAGCCCTAGCGGGCTAAGTGTTCTAGGAACGCTATATGCAATAAAGGCCTTGCCAAAATTGCATATAGTGACGCAGACAAGAGTGAGATCATAGCAGACTCACTCCAAGATCACACAATTTAAATTAAATAATATCTCAAATGACACGGATAGGGCAATAACACATGTCGTTCACACCTATCTGAATAATGAAAATAACTTTACTAACATCCCCCCACCCCACCACCAAGCGAAACTATCGATCATATCGATAAAGTCAAGACTAACAAAGCAGCGATTATTGACCGCATTACTAACCGCATGCTAAAGCATCTCCCGCTAATCCCCATCTTTGAAATAACAAATATAATCCATAATATAATTAAAATTGGTTACTTCCCAATTGCATGGAAAACCGCAACAGTCATCCCAATACTAAAACCAGGAAAGGACCCGACGCGGGCGGAAAGTTTTCGCCCGATCGCACTCCTCTCCATTCTCGGCAAAGTAGTCGAGAAAATTATATTAAACGGACTGTACCACCATGTGGACGCAAATAACATCCTGATACCGGAATAACATGGATTCTGACCTGACTTATCAACCACCCACCAACTCTTAAGAGTAATGGAAACGATAAAGTCAGGATTCAAAGATAAAAAATCGACTGGTGCGGTTTTCCTCGATATTCAAAAAGCTTTCGACCGCGTCTGGCGAGAAGGTCTCATCTTCAAATTAATTAAATATGATTTCCCACCCCCATTAATCAAACTAATATCTTCATATTTAGCTGACAGGAATTTTTCTGTCAGAATCAACGAGGTATAGGTATCGGATCGTGGCTTGCCTGGTCACGAGTTCGATCCCAGTACCACTAAAGACCCGCCGTGTAGGGCAGCGATGCACGTTAAATCTGTCGAGAGCTGAAACGTCCTCCCGTTGGTGTGGTGTGGTAGTTAGGAGAGGGGGGTGCCAGCTCAGGTTTCGTCCACGTCACTTGACCATGGTTCAAAATTACGTGGTCCGTCGCCAAAAGCCCTCGTGTAGCTGAACAGTGCGACGTTAATATTAAATCAATCAATCAATCAGTCAGAATCAACGATCCTTATTCCAGCCACAGACCTACGGAAGCGGGCGTGGCGCACAGGGAACTTCAATTTCCCCCCTCTTATTTAACATCTACGTGAACGACATTCCGACTCACGACAACACGACTTTATGCATGTTCGCAGACGACACAGCAATTTTGGCATCCCACACTGAACCCAAACTCGCTGCCAGAGCAATCAACAGACACCTAGTTTTAGAGGACTGGCTCTCCAAATGGAAAATTGCCCTTAATGTGGCAAAAACGGAAGCAGTCTTCTTCACTAGAAAAACACGCCTAACATATCCAGACATTTTCCTACATAATGAAAAAATTCCTTGGTCTCAGAACACCAAATATCTTGGTGTTACGTTAGATAACAAACTCACTTTTTTAGACAACATATTACACGCATACATGAGAACTTCATCAAGAAAGCTCACACGTTATCCCACCTAATTAGCAAAAGATCTAAACTAAGTAGATCAAATAAATTACTTATTTATTCTCTACTTCTAAGACCAATCCTTACGTATGCCTCTCCAGTGTGGAGTTTCGCAGCTAAAACACACATACAAAAACTTGAAGTAATCCAAAACAAAACCCTGAGACAGATTCTATGTGCCAAATGGTACATGAGAAACTCTGCTCTCAGGAAAGCCATCAAATTCAAAACAATTAAAGATTTCATGAAAAAATTAGCAAAAAATTTCTTCACAAAAATAGATAAATCAGACAATATCTCGATCCAAAAGATCGAGAAGTACACTCCATCGAGACTCATACACAGACCCAGAAATATACTAATTGATTAACACCCAAAATTCCCATCTTTTTATTAAAAACACCACTTTTCTAAATTTTTCACTTCAATTTCAATCATGTCACATATTTCATGAACAAAAATTCACAGTCAAACATCACGAAACGCATCTACCAATCGGAGAGCCCCATTGACCAGTACGGACTTTGGAAGCCTCCGATCCCGTACACGGCGACGGTACCATCCCCGGGACCGAAGTCACTACATTAACACAACGACCAATCAGGAAACTCCCTCTCGCAACGCGGGAGATTGATTGATTGATTGATTGGTCCACCATCGAGGGCTTTTGGCGACGGACTACATTAACGACAACGACCAACTCAACGGGAGGAAACTCCCTCTCGCAACGCTTTTGTGGGCTCGATCCCGTGACAAAGCAAGTACCACTCGGCTACCGCGGCCGTCGAGTGAGTGAGTGTAGGGTTTAATGGCGCAAGAGCCAATTTTGGCTATGCTGCGCCAAACATTTGTTAAGAAATTTAAAATGTTTTATAAATTATGTAAAAATCATGACACTACACTTTAAAAAAAAATGTAAAATTTAAATCACTTAAAACCGCCTTCAATGATTTGAAGAAAAATTTGTGTGGTGGGGGATTCCCCACCAAGTCAGACCATATCTTAAAATAAAAGCATAGAAAAATACAAAGGTTAGTTTAAAACAAGGTTAGATAATCCATGGTATAAAAATTATTCTCTATAGTTCCTGTATCGGGATGGAGTTAATGCACGTAAATAACCTTCAGGAAGAATGAAAGGATCTTGCTCAAGTTCCTCCTCCTCCACGTCGTAAGTTATCATATCCTCGTCATCAGTTGTTATTTCTGTAGGTGTTGCATTTCGAGATCTATGTGGAACCCTTTTTATTTCGATATTTGGTTTCGGTATTTTTGAGCGTTTTCTTCTATTTCTTGATTTTCGTTTTATAATTTGCTGGGCTTCAGCTGCAGTAGAATGTTCACTATTGGATTCATTAGGGACAGACTCATGTAAGTTTTCAGTTGAAACCGAATTAAGTTTAGCAGGAGGTGTACGCGAGAACGGGTTTCAGTTTCTAAAGTATTCAGGTTATTGCCAGGGGAAGTAGTTGTAGTAGTAGTAGGGATGGGTATTTGTAATAAAGATTCACTTTGTATTGTGGGTAGTATACTAGATGGGGAAGGAAGTAGATTGTCTTGAGTAGATGAAGATGACGTGGAGAAGGTAAAAACTGAACACGAGGTACCAGGCAATGGATTTTTAGAAGATATGGGTGTTAGGCATTGTAAAGGTGGACAGATTATGTTTGATAGATTTGGATCTGTTTGGGAAGCTGTGGATATAATTGAAGTTCTAGCAGCCTGAGCATACGTTTGGGCTAACTGAGGAACTATTAATTTGCGTGCTTCAAAATAAGATATGTTTTTATTGATTTTAATTTCTTGGATCTGCTTTTCTATTTTCCATTTTTGGCATAATTTTGAATCTGAAGGATGAAACTGCGTACAATTAACACATTTTGGCTCTAGAGTACAATCCGTGGAAGAATGTCCAACGGAAGCACATCTAGAGCATGTTAATTGGCCGCGGCAGGAAGTTTGGGAGTGACCAAACCTCTGGCATTTGAAACAGCGCAGAGGGTTCGGTATATAAGGACGGATTTTACAATTCAGATATCCAGCTTTGACAGCGGTAGGTAGTTTCGGTTTATTGAAAGTAAGAATTATATGTTTTGTTGGAATAATATTCGAATCTCTTTTTATTGTTATTCGCCTGACCTGAATGACACCCTGATCAGAAAAACCTTCAAGTATTTCCGCATCAGGAGTGCTCAACAAGTCGGGTTCAGAAATGACACCTCTGCATGAGTTTAGGGTTTTATGAGGGCTTACAGTTACTGGTGAATTGAAAAAGGTTTTGGCAAGAAGAAACGACTTAGTTTGTAAATCAGACATAGTTTCAATAAGTAGATCCCCGAAACGCAGTCGTTTTATTGATTTCGGTTCTCCACCTATTCCGATGAGCGTTTTATGAATAGCGAAAGGCGATATTTTTGACATGGTATTGTTCGGAAGTGAAATTAATAAAAATCGAGTATGTGTAGAAAGAGTATCAATGTTGCGAGTGAGTAATACATGCGCATCAGGTGTTGGGAAGGGTGGGATGGGGGTTTTAAAAGATGCGTTTTGAACTTTTTCCTTAATTTGACTAATTTTGATTTTTTTAGAAAGGAGGAGGAGAATTCCTTTTGATTATCAGAAGACCAGTTTGGCAGGGCTTGCCCTAGATTCAGCAACCAGTAGTGGCCTCGGGAGAGCCCCCCGCTCTGCAATGCAGGACCCCATCCAGGCACCACCTGGAGCTACAAGAAAGGCGGGATTATACACCAGCTGATAGAGCAGCCAGGACATGCTGGTTAGGCTGTCCCGGGCTCCTGTACTATCTGGCGGCCTGAGACGCAAAACTCAGCTTTTCTCCTGTACCCTCTACATGGTCGCTTCCTCCAAGACCCCACCTCACTAGTCCAAAGATCCTCAGAAGTTCAAAACCCCGCTCCAAGTGCCAGTTTTCCCAGGGAGTAGTCCGTTGTGTCATCATACCAAAAGTGAAAAACCATCAAACACAACTTCATTCCACTCAGTCCTGGTCTGCCACAGGACTTCGTGGCAGAAAAATAAAGATAAGTTGAACACAAAAAAATCAATAATCGAACATAAAAGAAGCAACAAAATCAAAATATTGAAAGAAATATAAAAAAATCAAATGAAAAGTACATAATATAAAATGTAAACCATAATACGGTAGTAAAAAATATCAAATTTTTTACCAGAAAAAAACAAAAGATGGAACAAAGTACATTTTTGAATGTAGATCTGTGGTCTGGACGTGAAAAGAAGAAAAGGGAAATTGGAATGGCAAGAAAAAGGGCCGAAAATAGAGAAAGATCACTAGGGTTCCCCGGGTTCGTGAAGCCCGTGTTTACCAAAGACAG
Organism: Trichonephila clavipes; assembly: GCA_019973935.1. Classification (NCBI taxonomy): domain Eukaryota; kingdom Metazoa; phylum Arthropoda; class Arachnida; order Araneae; family Nephilidae; genus Trichonephila; species Trichonephila clavipes. The sequence continues at coordinate 46,039 of BMAU01015503.1, forward strand.
TAAACCCCTAGGGAGAAGGAAAAGATCACTAGGGCACCTCGGGAGCGTGAAACCCGTACTCACCTAAAGAAGGTGAGCCCCCTGAGGGGCGCAACGCGGGAGAAAGCAATCGTTCTCAAGTTTCACACGTAACGCAAACATGCAAAGCTGCCTCCCCATTAGACAGGCGATCAGCCATCCCGAGGCCCCCATTGGCCGAAGGAATCTCACCTTAATGTATTTTCTCTACTACAGTAAAAGTAATTTTTAACTATTTTATTGAGATATTTTAAACTTACATTTTTATGAAATCATTTTATCTCTCTTAACTTTTAATTTTTAACTTCTAATTTTTAATTCTTAAACCTCTAAAACAAAATGGGCAAAGTAATTAAGTTATTCATGTTTTTAAATCACCAGACAAGAGATCAAAGCCCTAGCGGGCTAAGTGCTCTATTAGCAAAACCCAGCTAAACGTAGTTGATTTAGTTCGCCATTTTTCCGTTTGCTGATTTCGTTTTCAATTGAATTTTTAAAAAATGGCTGATAAGCATTTGAAAAAAACAACAGCCCTTTTCAGGGGCACGAACTATAGATGAAGATTCAAATCATTTGAGGAGAGAAAAAGAAAGAGTAGCAATTTTAAGAGAAAAGGAAAAGTCTGTTGTGTGTGAGGAACGTGCAGAGTTAGTTTACGAACGAATAAGGAAACGTATGCAATTTATAAACAATGCAGCAAGTGCTGCAAGCACAGAAGAAATGAAACGTTTAGATCAATGTCTAGAAGACTTGATGAAGCATATGGGCTATTCAGAATTTGGCTCATCTCTACGAAGTATTGAAAATTTTCCAGGCAATAGGTATATCATTAAACAGCGGCAAAAGAAAAATTCCAGACCTTTAAACAAGCAGAAGCTAGCCAATGTTTTGTAAGTAGACTTTATAAGCATGCACTCTTGCATCATTTCATGTCATTGTGGTTCTTGAAATGCATAGCTGAAAGATACGTGTATTTCTTGCAGAACTTGTCAAGATTAAAACTGCGAATGTAAAAATTTTCATCAATATTTTTACTTTATTTCAGGGTACAATGGAGTTTCAAAAGCAATTTTGTTTTAAATTGCCTATGAATTTTTTTTAAATTAAAGAGATATGTAATGTTACAGATATCAATGTACACAATTTAATGAAAATATCTAATGGTTTCTGTGATATTAAATTTTTTTAATTGTACTGAATAACTTAATACATTTCAAAAAACTCTATATGCAACTACATTCAATCTAAGCTGTCAATATTCTCACATAATGTTCATTTTATACATAAAAATAAAACAGAAGTTTTTTTCATACTTTTTTTTAAAATTAAAACATTATGTATGTTACAACCTTCAGTTTTTTTCCTTAAAAACTAACTTTATGTTGTCTGGTTTTTATTATTCGCATTCTTTATTATTTAAATAAAAATGCATATATTTATACACCTTTTCACTGCAATAGAGAAAAACGTGTTGCATAGGGAACATTTTAGTTATTGAAACGACAGAAATTATATTTTCCTTAAATAAAGTTTTTAATGTATATGGTGATTATATAAGTATTCGACCACATTTCATGAAGGCAATCATTGCTATAATTAAGGGATACTATATTGTTTACAACTTATTTTCTTCATGTCATTGTAATAAATATACCTAATTTTCAGCAATAAACAAACTTTCAGTTGGAAATGAAAAATTTAATATTTTGATGTAATCATTGAAAATGTGACTGAAAATGTATTTTAAATTCAAACAAAACCTAGTACTTTATATACAACATATCCAAATGTTAAATAATAAAACATGTCTGCTTGATCACAGAATTACTACTTTTATTTATGAATAACTTACCATTGTAAGAGTACAAAGATTTCAAATTAAATTTAAAAAAAAGAGAGAGTACTAAAAAATTTCAGCTCCAATACATTGAGGTCATTCTTTTTCTTATGTTTGTCTTTTTTATATTTGCAAATTTTTTCTCTCTTTTTTAATATTATTCTATAACTCTTTGCGACAACCTCCGATGATCGCATCTGTGGGCAATTTTGAGTGCAGTGCCTACTGTACCGTTCTTCGACTCAAATGCATCTTTAGGACATTTCCTCCAAGTACAACTGGGCCGCGGTAGCTGAGTGGTATAGGTATCGGATCGTGGCTTCCTTGGTCAGAAGTTCGATCCCAGTACCACTAAAGACCCGCCGTGTAGGGCAGCGATGCACGCTAAATCCGTCGAGAGCTGAAACGTCCTCCGGTTGGTGTGGTAGTTAGGAGAGGAGGGTGCCACTCAGGTGTCGTCCACGTCACTTGACCATGGCTCAAAATTACGTGGTCCGTCGCCTAAAGCCCTCATGTAGCTGAACAGTGCGACGTTAATATTCAATCAATCAATCCAAGTACAACTATGCAAACTTTCATATACATTTTGTGTTTTGCCAGAAACACGGAAAGAGGAATTTCATTCAAGGTAAGGAGCTGGTACATTGGCATAATTTTAGATACTACTTCTGACAGTTTTGTTTTTATACTTCCATGACTACCTGGTATTATACTATCTGTCTTAGCTCTATTATAAAAGCAACAGGATAGCTTTCCTTCTGAACATTTGCAGTTCATTTGCTTAGCATCAGTTGTACATGCAATGCAAAAAAAGTTGATAAAATTCATGTTTTCATCTTACCAACTTCTGGAACATTGTTGACAATCACTTTCTTATAAGAGTTCTGTAATTTGGTAATAGATGCTTCAGTCAAACTACCCTGTTTCTGCCCGCCCAAAGTAAACAAACTTTATACCAAGCAGTTTGAGTTATTTTCATGTTGCCAAATTTTAGAAAAATGTAAAATTCATATGTAGAGTAATAAATAACAACATGAAGTAAATAAAAGTAACATTCAAAATGAATAAAAAAACAATACAAAAGCTTAATTGTGCAGCTGTTGCAAGCTGCAGTTTTGATAGATGTAAACAAAGAGTCGTGATCAAACAGGTGTTTGAATGAATTGACTGGTTGGCAATTTTTCACTTAAAATGCATTAAAATCTTTGAAGTTTTAATATCAAGGTACAATTTGCGTGGTGCCAATTTTACTGTGATAGCTGTAATACATAAGTACCATTGTATTGTGTGCATGTTAATTTTCAGTAAGTTTTAAATGTATTATGGTATTCTATCAAAAAAATGTCATGCACAAGATAAAATTGTACATGTTTTCTTTTTAACCCTTGGGAAGTGGAGACTAGTACAACAAGCATGAGGACACAGACATGTTCTTTTGGCGATTGATTTGCTAGCTAAAATACTTAAAAGCAACCCTTCCAAAAAAGAATTTGTTCTCCTGAAAACATTTTATTTAACAGTATCTTTGTATTCAATATGTTGTGAACATTGTGTCATAATTCATTTGTGTTGTAAAAATAAAAACTTATTTTCATCAAAGAATCTTTATTGTTAATCAAAAACTTTCATATTAATTCACTAATATTTAATACACATTGGCATAAAAAGGTAAATTGTAAAAAATTTTCTGTAAATTTTAGTTATATTTTAGAACCATCTATAACAGGGATGGCGAACCAGTGGCACACGTGCCATTGAGGGCACGCGACGCAATATTTTTGGCACACCAGTCATCAAAATGGTTTGTATTATGTTTCAAAATTTTAAAGTTCACTATGAAGTATTACGAACAACTGAAAGTTATCGGTCGCGGGGCGCTCACTCGTTTGTTATCGTCTTGCCTTAGTTACGTCGTAGACTACAATTGCTTATGATGTAAAGTTTGTCTACACATAGAATAGTCATTAACACAACTGTATTTTAAAGTTTATCTTTGTTACATTTGTGATTTTAACTGTTATTTAGCATGACTAGTTTAGCAAAAGAGCCAAAAGTTTAAGATATTAATTTTCACAGAATTTCAAATTTGGCGGAGGCCGAGGAACATGGCATTATTAGCAAAAGCGACAAAGCGGTGTGTATTTTATGTTCTGGAATAGTGATATGCAGAACATCCTATGTAAAACGGTATTTAGAAATAAATCACAAACCCTCATAAAAAAAAAAGTGAACCACAGCAAAAATAATTAATTGCTTAGAAGCCGTTTGGCAGATGACTCTAATGCAGCATATATTCTACAAAAAGTAACATGTTACAATCCTAACATAAGTTTAGTTATTTGTTATCCAATCTGCAACAACAGAAGTCCCACTAATGCTACTTTAATTTGAATTACACGAATTAAAAACTAAAACATTTACAATTATATAGTGCAAAAGGTATTTTTTCGTTGTAAATAGAATTGTGTTATTAGTATTGAGTTTTATTGTTATCCCAAGTCACATGTCAAAATTATTTGATGGCACGTCTGTACCTTATTAAACACTTCTTTAGAAAAAAAATGGCACGTTGATCCATAAAGGTTCGCCATCCCTGATCTATAATATATTGGTAAATCATACTATAATTTTTCCATGTAATTCAATGGGAAAAGAAATATATGTATAACGAATAATTGACGTGAACTTCTAATAATTATTATGTCTTTTCTAATACATTCCTAGAAGAGATTGTATAATACTTTTAGAAAAGATACATTAATATATATATATATATTCTGAAACATTAAAAATCAATGAAAAATATACTTCTATTTTTTAAATGGTTTAGAATAAATAAATCACAAATTATTCAATTTATATATAAATCAATAACTTAAAATAAAGGATAAAATCAAATGAAATTTAATCATTAATATAATTCAATTCTTTAACTTATTGGTGAAACGAGTATTTACTTTTCTTTTTTAAACTTTGGAGACAGTTATTTCTAAAAAAATATCAAACATTTGTAAATGATAATTACAAAGTGTCAAACATGTTGACTGTTATCTTATTACAAAATTTATTCAAATAGCTTCCAAATCAACTCTAGTATTTTATGTACAAAATTGCTTTAAAAAGCTTAAGATTTTAAAACAGATAAATCTATAATACCCACAAATCATAAACTCATATCCATAATTATCTTTACATGCATAAAACTGAGTTTTCAGAAATTAACTATTTTATGAATTATGCAAAATACCAAATACAGAAGGAAAAATTAAAAAGCTATATCATGGAAAAAATAATAATTACTTGTTGAGTAGCCTATGTTGAATAATTAGCCACTGAGATTAAAAGCAATCCATAAAGAGACATTTTCATCAGAAGATAATTCTCTACATCAAAATTTTCATATTACACTGGCTTCAAGAAATAAATTTTGTTACAAGTTAAACATGTACTTAACAAAAATAAGATAATATATATATATATATATATATATATATATATATATATATATATATATATACAAAATAATCAAATTACAATTAATCATTTCTAAAAATTACCTTTTGCAATATCATTCCCCTTAAGAATTTTTAATTTAAAAAGAAATTACATTAATTTTTGCAGAGTAATATTGAGATTGCAGCATGACCCCAAACTGGTGAGGCGTAAACGATCACTGGTCTAATAATGAGAGAATAGATAAGCATCTTGTTTTTTATCGATAAATTTCAGTTCCGAGAAATTAGGGGGTGAAGACTCCACAATACTTTTCGGAACTTGTCTTTATTTTGAGTAATGTGAGGTTTTTTTTTATCTAAAATGACACCGAGGTATTTCGTGCTTTGAGACCAGGGTACTGGGTGAGTAAAAGAATAGTTATTTAAAAATCAATTTGAAGAAGGTAAAAATCAAAGACCAATGACAATAAAATTTCATAATTCTGTTCTATTGTCCAGATCAGGATTAACTATTTCCAGATTTGGTGACTAATTTCATATACCAGTTCAAGATTTGGCGACTAAAATATTTCAGTTACAACCCATTCATCATTTTTTTAAAAATTCGAGTGGCTAAATGTTTTGAAATTAGCCATTCAATAAACATACCATTTTTATTTGTCGTATAATTTATTCATTGCACATGATTGTGTACGTATGAAAATATTTTCAATTTATCTTTTATTTTATTGAGAAAAAAGATGAGAGAATTTGGGACATGTATCCTTAGGACTGATTAACACGATAGTGGAGTATTTTATTTTATTTTAATCACCATGGCAAGAAGAGTTAAACATTTAATTGAGATTTCAAAATTTATGTATAGAACCAGATAGTAAAATACAGGAAATTAGTGTTTTAAATTTAATACTCTTAAATCTGTCTAGGCAGCAAAATCAATAGGCAAACATTCCAGACACTTGGAAGAAGTTTTGTCAAAAGCCCCGTAAAGAGGCTGTGGCAAACTTCAAATAGGCCATGATTGCATGGCACATTGTCTTAATAAAAAAATAAGCATCCTTCCATCTAGTATATTCCAAATTTTAAGTTTAACATCATGAATGCAAAGCATTTTGCCCAGAACTAGATAATCACAAAAACATGTGTGGGGATATAAGCAAACTACTTGAATGCCAGAATTTTCATGAATACATCATGTTCCTTTTTTTTGTTTTGTTCCCATGTTAATTTGCCCTGGTTCTTTAAATCTTTGTTCTTTTTTTTTTTTAAAAAAATTTTGTGTGAAATTTGAGCTGTTTTATATATTTGGTTGATCCTTTCAATAAAGCCTTATGTAACAACAGTGTTTCAACTTTAAGCTTTAGCAAATCTTAGCCATCTTTTGATTTGGGAATTGGTCAATGGTATAATACACAACTACCAATTTCTGATATAAACAAAGTAAAATAATTTGGTTAAGTTGGAAACTGAAATAAGTGCATCTTTCAAAGGTTTAACTAATTTAATTTAACAAATTATAATCTGAAGAACATCTATTTAACATGCACATACAATCCATGTAAAAAAGAACAGAAATTTCAAGCTCTGTGTAATTGACAGCCCTAACATACAACATATAATTAAACTATCTGATTTTTAAATCAAAATATTGATTGAAAAATAATTTATAACATTTAACAATAAAACCTTTCAATCTAAAGAATTTTTTGTTTTGTTTTATGGGAAAAATGATAAAAAAGTATTTTTAAAATAATTTTTTGCAATTATGAGGAAAAGTTATGGAACTGCAAAAAATAAATGTGTGTTCTGTATTTAATGTACAAACACACAAATATTCCCTCTTTCTACTGGAACATAACTGTCCATATTTTCAACAATTACCACTGAATTGGGGATCAAGAGTTCTACAAAATGCAAATTGTTAAAGAATTCCATTTATTGTTTTCAGTTAGACTGAAATTAAGAAAAGTTCTGATTGTCGTTATTATATGTTAAAATGGTGTAGGGCAAAAGAAAAAAATTGCTTATCGAAACATTATTATTTATAAGAAAAATACAAGCTTTACAATCCACTACATTAATATATTAGTGGTAGTCCCATGTATATCTTAAGAGTATTTTATTTACTTCATTGAATACCCCTTCCACAAAAAAATATATATATATATATATATATATATATATATATATATATATATATATATATATATATATATATATATTTGCTTCTACGAAGGAATGAATGGCTTATACAGGAGTTTTTTTTTTTATGATATGTTCATTTCACAATTTACAAACACACATGTATATATATTACGTGGATTAATATTATCAATGCACCTTGAGTTAATAGTCAAGGATCAACAGGTGTTTCTTTGGACATATTGGCAGGGCTATATAATACTTTTTTGCCTTTTCACAAAATGTTTGGCGGGGTATTAAACATCTATATATTTTTTGTTTGCCATTGGTCTCCACCTTTAATTCAATAGATGCTGCTGGAGAAGTGTATGTACTTCTCCAGCAGAGGTTTATTTAACATTTAACATTTTCAGACATTTAACATACTAAAAATTTTATTTTATAGGAAACAAAACAAATATCCTTATACTTATTATGACATTTGAAAGCAACAAATATTTTTGCATTAAACGTTTCTGCAAAACTTTAAATAACATTTATTTTGAAATTAATACCTAAAAGTGTTATTTATACTTTACACCACACTCACTCCATAAAAGTTTATAGCAAAATGTTTTTCTTTTTTTGTTCTAATAGTAGAAAAACTTTAAATATATTATATAAATGTAATATATAATAAGCTGTTTTATAACTTATATGTAATCTGTATAAAGTAATTCCCTGTGTGTGTTCACACATTAATATACATTATAAAATGTTAAACTATCTATATGTATATGTTTAGTGGGCATTTTGTACATGAATAATATTCATGGGTATTTTTCAATTTACATATTAGCTTCATAATTATAGTTTAATTTTTGAATTCTCCTTAGATTGATCTTAGAATAAATTATAAACAAATGATATTTCAACAAGTCAACATATCCCAAGATCCTAATTTAACTTTTGCTTAGTGATAACAAGAAAAGTGTTTCATCAGTTATACACAGAAGTATCTAACAATTGTATTGAACAATTTATTAATCTTACACTTTAATTTCAAACAAGAATATTCTAGAATGTTTCTTGAAACAATATATTCATATTTCAAAAAGAAATCTATATATAATGACTCATATATCATATATTAGAAATGAATATATTAGAAATATATTACTAATTGTACCTATATATTAGAAATTACGACCATGTTATGAAAAATGAAACATGTTTTATCCCTTTTATGTTAATGTTACAATAAAAAAATGGATTTTCCTACGACTACAACAAGAAAAATTTGGGTACTTGCATACTATTGCAATAACGCCGATGTTAAAGATAATTTGCCAACCAACCCTGATTTCACATGTGTTGTAAGTGCTCAGTTGGCAACCATGTGCTTCGTTTCATATAATGTCCCCAATGCAGTTGCGATAATACACAAGTACCAAAATTTGTACTCCATTTTTGACAAATCTATACGGAACTTTATCACTAACCTTCTGAGTCGTCCTTTTTAGGGAAATTTATTTCCCTACCTATTTCCAATCAACTCCAAAGGGAGGACAGGATTCCTTGTTATGCAGATTAGATAAAGTATTTAAGTCAAACGAAATAGTAAAGTGAGAGCATTAGGAGATAGAGATTGAAGCAGAAAGTTATAGTGAAGTTAGATTAAAGATTTCTTGTTGGATGATTTAATCTCAGATAAAAGCTGAGCTGAGCTGAGCTGAGCTGAATTGCAGTGTGGTAAATATTAGTCTTATTATTGCGAATGAAATTAAAATTAAATGTTCAATAATAACATAGAATATAATTCTGGGATCTCTTATCGTGGTAATCTCTGCGTGATCGTTATTTAATTGTTAATTAATTGGATCATTAATTAAGTTAATTTAAGGATATTACCTTTAAAACCTTATAATACTAGTTAGATATATTTGTTAATAAGTCTTTCATTCTATTTGGATAAGATAACCAAATAAAGAAAGTTGTTTATAAAAATGGCTACTGGTTCTTATCTGAATCCTATTTATTCTCGTTCTCAAAGTGAGACCCAAGGAGACCTTCACACACTTTAGTAAATTCAATTCGTTAGGGCTAATAAATTAATTAAAAATGTAAAATTAATTATGTACACCGTTCACTTAAAATAAGTAGTCAAATCATTTTCCAATGTCTTCATTAACAGACAAAACCATAAGACACTTAAATGTTGACATTAACTATTTTTTTGCGACAAAAATAATCTTTGCAATCCGCTGAAAACGCAATATCTGCTACAAAACTGTTCGCCTTCCCCTCTAAAATACTCATCATAGAGCTTGTGCTGCCATATATCTTGGAAGAGTGGATTTCAAAGAATATTACAGCTAAGTATTGGTAGAATATTCCTGCTAAGTTGGTGTGGTGTGGTAGTTAGGAGAAGGGGGTGCCAGCTCAAGTGTCGTTCCCGTCACTTGACCATTGTTCAAAATTACGTGGTCCGTCTCCAAAAGCCCTCGTGTAGCTGAACAGTGCGACGTTAATATTCACTCACTGCAAAAAATACAGTGCAGTGGTTATAATTAGTTTTATACTTAAAAATGCAATATATGCATATTCAATTAAAATTACAGCGTTATAATTAATAACTAAACATAAAAAAATTCATGAAAGTTTGTCCAAATGATGTAGTGTGAAAGAGAAAGTTTATTTACTTTAAGTACCAGATGCGATAAAAGTAGTTATTTTGAAAATAGATCAACTTCTTACTTCCAAATGTGCACAATAAAATCATAAAAAAAACATTAAAATAAAGAGAGATTTATAACAACCTCTCCCTTCAAAACTTAGTTTTATTCTGAAATAAAAAAATAGGCATTATTCTGATCACAGGAATTAATTAGAAGCGATTCCGTTGCGTAGCCAAAACAAAAAGAGTTTTTCACAAACAAAAGATAGATATATGTTGACGTGGGCTTTTTTGCAGCTTTTTTGCTTGCAGATGGCAGAATTTTTTCCTTCTTACTTGACAAATAGCGTTATATTTTGGACACTTTTTACAAATTTTTATAAATTATAACCTATGGTATAAATTATAACCTATGTGTTATTCTGATGTATAAGCTATATTACTATAAAGTTTCATTAAAATCCATTAACTTGTTTTTGCGTGAAAGACCCACAAAGATTTTCACAAACTTTCACATTTATAATATATATTATATATATATGTAATGCAATTATTTATGAAATCAAATGTCCTTTTATTTCAGCAAAAAATGCTACAGTTCCAATTTGATAAAAATTATCTGTGTCATCACCCATTTTGCGATATTCAATGCTTCATCATATTCTCACTCACTTTGCGTGATTAAATTTTTATATGTCATCATGAACTAGGATTGGCACAATTTACTGTATTTAACATTAAATGAAAAGCAATTGATTTTTACAATAGAGAACTGTGAATATTATCTTTGACTCAAAAGTAATTTTTTCCCACTTCAGTATTTATTAAAAAGAACACAGAAGAGAGAATAACATATAGAAGTAATACTATTGTGAAAAAATTAATTTTCTAATTTCACAAATTCTAATATAAGAATAAAGGTATCACTTACCTTATTCTTCCGTTTCTAACGCCCGGGATGAGCTTGACCTAAAAGATGCGATTAAATAGACTCTTAACCAAGAGAATGAGAGTCCTTTTTGATGCAAAAAAGATTTAATGGATAAGGAAAATAAAATAAAAAACTCAACAAGAGTCATTCAGTCCTTTTCGGGGTTTCAAGAGTCTACCATAACGAGATCGTCGAGGTCCCGGCTGTTGAAGTTCACTGTCAGAAGTTAAGATATCTGGCAATTCAAGGGTCTCAAGTCTCGGCTCCACATCAGAAACACTGGAACAGGTCTGCATCGAAGAGGTTTCTGCCTGCTGGTGTCCACTTGCTCAGCTCTGGGCTCCAGTCCAGCTCCACCATTATAAATACTGGAACAGGGCTGCATCGAAGAGGTGGCCGCCCTCTGGAGTTTACTCAGTTCATGATCTATATTAATAGGTAAATGACTTCCTTCATTAGCATCTGAAAATAAAGGAGAGTTAGTAGGGTGTACAGATGATTTATTTTTCTCCATCACCTCTAGGAGATACAATTTTTGCACTGGACGCAGAAAAGAGCCAAATTTAGTTTTTACTTGGGCTACTCTAACCTTCTTGTCTTTGCCAGGATACAGTTTCAAAATTTTACCTAAATTCCAGTGTAACCTTTTGGTGTGGTCATCTCCCACCAAAACAATATCTCCTTCACTTAAGGTATTTTCACCTTTTATATTTCTTGTCTCCCTCAATTGACCTAAATATTCTACTCGAAAACGTTTCCTAAGATCATTTTGTATTGTATTTCGGTACACTAATATTTTATTCAATTTATTTTCATCTACTTTATCTAACTCCGGCACACCAATTTCTCTAATGTCTAGCAAAAACATTGCTGGAGTTAGAGGTTCCAAATCTTTGACATCTCATCTGTAACATAAGTTAATGGCCTGGAGTTATATATATAATTAAACTTTCACAATCGCAAAGAACCGTATACACTTCTTCTTGATTCAAGGAAGTTTTTTCCAGAGTTTTTCTTAAAGTCTTCTTCACAAGTCCAATCAATCTCTCCCAAAAAACCTCCCCACCAAGGAACCTATGGATGAATGAATTTCCATGAAATTGTATTTAGCTCTTCTACATTCTTCAATTTTTCTAAGTTCACTTTATGATAAAGTCGATAAGCACCTTTAAAATTGGTGCCGTTATCCGAGTAAATGACGGATGGGGCCGGCCTCGGTGTGCTATAAATCTCCTTAAACCAAGCAAGAAACTTTCAGTCTAAACGGAGGTTAACAATTCAAGATGAATTGCTCTGTAGACGGCACAGGTCAATATCAAATTCCAATTCTTCTCCCCATTCTTAAGAATGAGAGGTCCTGCCAAATCTAATCCTATAATTTCAAAAACTGTAGCATCTCTCACCCGGTCCTGAGGTAAGAGTCCTTCTGATACCAATATAAGTTTCGCATTGAATCGCTTGCAAATAATGCAAATCTTAATGACTTCTTTAATGGTTTTTCTTCCTTTCAGGATCCAATAGTTTTCTCTGAGAGTGTACAAAAGCATTTGAACTCTGGCATGACCTAATTGTACATGCTTATAAATAATGAGTGCTTTGACTACTGGATGATTGGAGAGAAGTATAATAGGTAAACGAAAGTTTTGTCTAGCGTATGATGATTTCGAAGCATCACAAAAAACTTGTAGTGATAGGTTCATATCTTTAAAATCGAGTTTCGATAATCTTCGTGGAATCTTGATGTCTTGTATCTCTATAAGTTGGTTTTTCCACCTTTCAAATTTTCTTTCGATGTCTATTTGTAATTTGGAGTTCCATGAAGTTTCTTTCTTCCAACACTCTTCTATAAGTAATTTGGGGATGAGGGTGAAAGGATATGTGAATCCAATTGGGTCAAAAATTCGATGAGCTAAGGAAAGGATTCTTCTCTTTGTGACTTCTTCTTTCGATTCTGTTTCTCTGTGAGAGATCGAAAGGGTATCTTCTTTTACATTCCACATAAGTCCAAGAACTTGTATTTCTTGTGGGTCGTATTTCTGTTGATTATCTTGAAAGTCGAAATTTGATTCTATATCACTATGTCGGCAACCACTTAAGTCGAATTTACCCAATGCTAGCAATTCTGTGGAATCTCTTTGAAAAGATTCAAGTTCTTCGGAGGAATCGACACTCGCCACACAGTTGTCAACGAACATCGAATCTATCAATTTTTCAGCAGCATTTTTCAAATGTTCAGGAGCCTGCTTAAAATGATGGTTTAATACTGCCGCTAATAAAAAGGACTACAAGAAACGCCAAAAACCACTCGACGATGCCTGTAGATAATAGCTCTCTCCGAATTACCACCTTCCCACCACAAGAAACGTAAAAAGTTCATGTCATTTTCGTGCAAAGATATCTGAAGGAAAGCTTTTCGAATGTCAGATATGACTCCGAATTTTCCTAAGCGAAAGCGATTTAAAATTGCTGGTATCATTTCTATCAAATTGGGCCCCTTTTCTACACAGTCATTCAACGAACAAGATTTTCCATGATGAGCTGACCCATCAAACACAGGACGAATCTTAGTCGTAGAATTTTTCTACGGAGGAACAATTGTGTAAAATTGTAGTTTCTATTGTTGCTAAGTTAAAAAATATTTCAATAAACCTTTTCGTTCATTTCATAGGCATTTAAATAAGGGAAGTTTTTTAATTCGTCGTTTAATACAGTTATTTTAGAAGAGGAATCCATAACAAAGTATCCTATGGTTTCTTATGGAACGAGAATTCTTGCATTTTAAATTTGTGAATTTTTAACTTTCTCTTTAAAAGAAAACTTATTGCGTGTAAATTAGGCATAGTATGTATAATTTGGACTTTTCATTCCATTTAATTAAAAACTATAACCCAGGCAGTATGTAATTCAATTTTTGTCTTGGTCAAGCTTGAATTTCATTAGGTATATACAAAAAAAAAAAAAAGAATCGCTTTCACAAATATGTGTTTATTTATATATATGGATATTACATTTAGCAGTAACATGTAATTGAAATCCATTTTTTCATTATTTTATTTGCCATAAATTTAGTAACAAATTGAGTTGAGTTTATACATTATATGTGTAGCTATATGATTATACTATGGAAGGATATATACTAATTTCTCTTTGAAAATGAGTTTAATTTATAATTTGATCTAGCTTTCAAGTATGAGAAAAAAATTGTTTCTAGTTCATTTTGGAAGTCTGCTTTTTTATTTTTACAGAGAGAGAGTGATATAAAGCGATAAAATATTAAGCTTCTAAAAATTTTCCGTTTACATTAAACAAACATATCAGAGAAACTCGATTCATTGCCAGAGGGAAAACCATAGCTTCCGGTCAATCCATCATTCGACTTGCATCATTTTGAATATATGTGCATATTGAATTGTTATTAATAAAAAAAGTATTTACGATTACGTAACGATTAAAATGTAATTTGATGACCCACAGAATGAGCGCGAAAGAACCGATTTAATAAAAATCTATCAATGAATATTCAGTGCACAAGATATCTAATATTATAAATAAACATTGTATTTTGTAGAATAGGAAACTAAATACAAAAAGAAGCATTTCAAATCACGGCTCAAGTGTTGTATAGGGGGCATCAGATTTAGCGATTTATCTTCGGATTTGGCGATCTTTGTCTAAATGTCATGGTGAGATATCGAATTCATTCTAAAATAAATAATAAATAATTCCGAAAAAAGTACCTTGGCGACCGCTTTTAGTCACCAAAAGAAAGAACTGCGCCAAATGCCCCCTATACTACAGTTGAACCCAAATCACTTTAGTAAACACTTTATTTTGTATAAAAAAACTTACCCTTTCGATTTATAGTAATAATATTTTTGAAAGATCCGACTAAATTACTTATTGGTTATATTTAAAATACTTATTTGTGTAACATCTATAAAATGTACAATAGAGGAACTACTTTTTTGAATTTCTGTGTCATATAAGTAATCGTATTATTTAAATTAATCCAGTATCGTTTCGTTAAAAACAATCATAAACAATAATGTTAGAGCTTTCTGTTCGTAATCCTATTACTTACCACTTCAATTACATAATTCAACTTTTTACTCCAAAAATAATGAACAAATAAATGATTTAATTTCATTTAAAATAAGTTGTTTCCATGTATTTAAATCTTGCTATTTCGAAAGATGGCTATATATTTTTTTTTATGATTTCGATAAGAATCCAGCTTTAGGCGTGTGAATAGATCCACGTCCTTTGGAAAAATGAATGATTGTGGCATCGTATTCAAATTAAGCGACGAAATAGGCGAGAAATTTGCTAAGCTCTGTAACCCTGCAGAATGCTATCCCCCTGTTTCCTTCCCCTCCCCTCTTCTAAAAAGTGCTCTTTATTTAACGACTTCCGTAATATCGCGGGATGTTATTGTGAGTGTGTGTGTGTGATTTTGCGTACAAATTACAAGAATGCGAAGATTATAATTTTTACAAACCAAAACTTCTTATTGATAAGGGTATTTCAGTTCCTATTACTGCAATTATCGTTAGCATATTATTTCCGTTTTCATTATCTGTTTTAGATAGTATGGAATTAATATGAATATTAATAGCGATCTTTCTCGTAATCCTTTTCTAATTCAATATATAATTTTTTTTCTTGCCCTTTGCGATGTTTTAATTTGTCGAAATTACGCAACGGGATTGTTCTTAAATACGTTTTTTATCTGTTTTTGACATTTTTATGTTCCTCTGAAATATGAAATAAAGATTTTCTAATAAATATTTTGTGTTTGTTCGAAACTGCTTATATTGATTTAATTAAAATATTGAGTCTTATTTTATTTTTGATATCTTCATAAGATTTATATTTTATAACTAGCTGTACAACATGTTGCTGTGGCTCAGTCAGGTTAAAAAGACTGGTGTGCCAAAAGGGTTACAAAAGTAAATAATACTCAAAAATTGAAACAAATAAAATAAAGGGTACTCACATATTGCAGCAATCCCACCAACTCTGTTATAACTTGCCAAGTTGGTAACCCCGATTTCCTATGTGTTGAATTGGCAATCAGATGCTTCATTTCATATAATGTCACCAATAGGTTGCGACAATATGTAAGTACCATTTGCTTTTGTCTTGTGCATAGCTACCACTATATCAGCCACACCAATGGTACAAGGCCCCCAAGCTACAGTGGTCCCCATACATATTACTACAGCCCCTAATATGGTGCTCATATCTGAAATCAGCCCCTAAAAATGTTTTGATACAAGGCCCACTCAGACCTGTTTTGCAATTTCATGTGTCTTTATTTTAACCTTGACTTCAGTGCATAAAATTGCCTTGCAGAAAATCAAACTTGGATAATCATACTTACGAAGTAAAAGCAGTGTTGGTAGTAATTACATATCAAATTGGAATAGGCATAAGAGAATGAGTAAAACAAACAAATGGCTTAAATACCTTTTGAGGAAGCAGGTGGTCGTAAAATTAATTATTTTTGGTACTTATATTCTATCCTAACAATTGCCAACATTCAAAATAACTTGCCAAGTTGGCAACCCCGATTTTGTACATCATATAGATGCTGAATGGGGAGCCATGTGCTTCGTTTCATATAATGTCGCCCATAGGTTGCAGTTATACGTAAGTACCTTATTTTTTCAAATTCTGCTTTTGCATTGATAAAGGTAGTTCAGTTCTTTTTATGTCAGTTAATGTTAGTATAGTACTTATTTTTCAATTTATTTTTATGCTTGGGATATATACTTTGGATATTTTTTTCTTTAGTACTTACGTATTATTGCACAATCGCCAACGTTCAAGACAACTCGCCACTTTGGCAATTCCAATTTTGTATGCGTTGAATTGGTGCTTCATTTTGTATAATGTCACCAATAGGTTGCGATAATACCTAAATACCTTTAATTCTGTACATTACTATAACATTAGACTGGCCACAACGTATCAATTTGGCAAGATTTCAAAATCATGCCAAAAACGAGTAGTTTACCAATATGAAATTAATATTATGAGTATTATCTTAGCCTGTTTTATCTTTCTCTCCAGTAATCCTTAATTAATTCAATATATAGTTTTTGTTTTCTTATATTTTAGTACTTACATTTTTTTTTGATGAATATATACTGCAGATATTTTTTTGCACATTGCAATGTCTTTGGCAAAATTAATCGGTGATATTTTTCTTAAATATGTTTTTTTTATCTGTTTTTGACAATTTTTTAAATTTTGTTTGATGTCTGTCTGAAATACGGATAGCAAAATAAATATTTTACAATACATATATTGTGTTTGTACAAAAATAATTATATTGATTTAATCAAAATATTGAGCCTTCTTGTATTTTTGATATCTTTTTAAGATTTAATTTTATGTTATAACTAGCTGTACCCAACTAAATGTTGCTGTAGCTCAGTCAGCTTTAAAAGACTGGTGCACCATAAAGTATGTCATGAGAATTACTAAATCAATAATACACATGAATTAAAACAAATAAAAGAAAAGATGCGTGTTATTGCAATAATCACCAACTCTATTAATAACTCGCCAAGTTGACACTTTTGTTTTTTATGTGTCGTACATGCTGAATCGGCAATTAGGCGCTTCGTTTCATATGTCACCAATAGGTTGCGATAATACGAAAGCACCAAAATAACTTCAAAGCATATTATTGAGAGGCAGTCTTTTACTGAAGAAAGAATTACTACATTAATTTGAATCAAAAAGCTTTCTTAAGCAAATAAAGTATGCCAAAATTTGATGAAATGGCTCTATTCTGGAGTCCATGAGGGCAAAAGTTTAATTTTACAATTACTTTGTGATGTATCGTATTGCTATTGAGCTGTGTCTTTTACGATAGTGTCAATTTTGTGTGAGCATAGTTTATTATTTCATTGTTCTTCATTTAGTTTTTTGTTTTTCTTATTTCTCAGTGCAATTAGTGAGAATTTTGTTCTGTCAATTCATTTTCATTTGAAATCATAGGGAAATTGACCTCTTTGGAGTGATTTGTTCAAGTGGAATGAAATATTACGTTTCCTGTTGCATCAGAATTCAGCTAGGTTGATTGATTTGCAATTGAAGTTAAATATTTTGTTAGTATTTTTATTTTTTAAAACTTTTTTAATGTTTTGCAGTTTTATATGTTTTAAATTTAACCTTCATATTTTTAAGTCAATATGTTTCCGGTGTCTGTTAAATTTTGAATGTAGGCAGCCACCTTAATTACTTTTTGAAAAATTGCATTGTTATTGTGTGAGCGATGGAGTTGGTTTTGTGTGAGTATATTATAAAAGTACAAGTGTCCCAATTTTTCTGTGGATCATGCAGAATTTCTTACGTACCATCAATTTGTGACTGTTGCTCTAGAACAGTGCTCCGCAACATTTTTATCGGTGCGGACCAGTCAACGTTTGATAATTTTACCGCGGCCCGTCGAGGGTGGGACACGTTGATTGTTTATATTTTAGATTGTTTTAGTTTAACAATTTTAATTTAGTTATATTTATATATATATAAATATGCCTTCAGAATAAAATACAGTTACACCAAAAATGAACAAAAGTTATTTAACGAGGAATATAAAGTGATTTCCGTGAGAAATGCACCATTTTAAATAAAGTGGCAATAGTTAATGTTCTTTAGACACACACACAGCCCGGCACCATTTGATCCGCGGACCGGTACCGGTCCTTGGACCGGGGATTGCGGATCACTGCTCTAGAGCACACAAATTTATTTGTATATTAGCAACGCTGTAACAAAATTGGTGCCACACAAATCTCACCTTGATATCGAAGCAACAAAGATTCTAATATTTTTTATATGAAAAAGAACGAATCAGTCAGATTTGGGTGGAAAATAGTGTGATTCTCATGGTGGCAATTTGGCTTTAGTGATGCTAATAAGCAAGTACCCACACAACAAATAATTGTCCATGTGATAAGCAGTCTGTGTTTCGATATAAACCACTCTGTTATAAAGATAGGCCCTTAAATTTGTTGATAACAATTGCTAAAGCTAATTGAATGGTGAATCGCAAGAATTATCACTCATTATCAACACTTTATCATAAATTTGTTGCTAAGAAATCTAAGTTAATATTTGAAATTTCCCTGCGTATTCTACTGAAAATATCTTCAGCCCCACACACATGTATGGTTTATATTTCTCCCCTAACTTTGTTGGAGATGAAGGAAAGCAGGCATATTCAATTGCACAAATTTAGTTTTGTTGTCACATGTTGCTCATGTCATTGGTGATACTTCCCAGTGTTAATGACATTTTTAACATAGGCAGTCACCTTAATTATTTTTTTCTACATTTCATTGGTATTAAGCTGTCTTTTACTATAGAGTTGATTTTTTATGAGTATAGTTAATTTTTTCCCCATTGTTTTTCATTTATTTTTTCCTCTTCATTTCTCAGAGCAGTTGACAAGAATTGAACTCTGCCTATTTATTTTCATTTGAATTCAAATTACATAGTAAAATTGACCTGTCCAGAGTAATTTGTTCTAGTGAAATGAAATATTCTATTTCTAATTGTGTTAGAATTGAGCTGTGTTGATTGATGTACATTTGAAGGTAATTTTTTCATTAGAGAGAGTACTTTTTATTTTGCCCTTTCGTTTTGTTCCTGATTTTTTTTTTCAATATTTTGAAATTTTATGTTTGTTTTTTTTAAACTTTTTTGTTTCGTTTTGAGTGCAGTCAATTGGCTTCAGTACATAAAAATATCGCTTTGTAGGAAATCAAATTTAGGTTGTCGTATTCACTAGACAAAAGTTGTGCAATGAGTAATTGCATAGCAAATGAGAAAAACAGACGAAGACACGTGCTCTGGACGCAGCAGAGTAAAATGCAACCAGACTTGAGGATGCATGTTTGCGAGCACAGCATTTGCTTTTTACAACATCAGGTCTGCTCTGTTCTTGACAAAAGGAATACAATTGTGACGAATCTGTACGGAACCTTTCCACTAATCTTCTTAGGCGTCTTTTTGGGAAATATACATAAATTCGTGTATATTTCCAATCAACTGCAAGAAGATAAACGGGATATGCAAAGCAGATAAGGTATTTAAGTCAAGCGTTGTAAGCTAGCAGTCATGATGAGGAAGGCTATTGAGCCAGCAACAGTAACCTCAATCTTAGAGGATTCCAGGATATTAAGATAGTGAAGACGTCGTGCTGCTATTTTACTGAAGAACGAGAAAGCTTATAAACTCAGCGGTAAATATAATTTACGTACTTTTTTGAGACTTGAAATAATAAATTATTATTATTATACAAAATGGCTCTTGGGGGTTCTTTGCCTCAAATTAATCTTGGTGTCCAGGGTGAGACCCAGGGGAGTCTCCACACAATATGTTACAAATGGCTGAAATATATCAACAGGAAACAGCATTTCATATTGAAACATGACTTGGTAGCGAGTAATCACACGATAACAGTCACATTGCATTCCAGTGCAACCCAACAGAAGATTATTGGTTAAGCCAGCATGTTCTCATCAGCGCAATTACTGAAGCGTGTCATTATTGCAAGTCTCTGAAATTTAAGGGGAAACAAAAGGAATGTTTTGCACCACTGGAAAAATTAAACTGCCACAACTTGGAGAACTACCACAGCCATTAAAAACTTTACTTGCCAGATATACTGTGGAATCAAAACATTTCCTGTATCATTGAGAAATACAATTCATGTTTCCAAACTAACCCTTTGCCCTTGAGGAATCTAGAGTAGAGCCATTTAAAAATTATGCTCAAGTTTGAGGTCTCCACTATGAAGACAATGTAAATAATTTTATGCTCATAACATAAGGATGAAAATAAGCCATAATAACTTAAGTGTTTGGTTAACAAGTTACAAAGGAAATCAGTTAAGGAAAGTTTTGTGTACAGATATTTTGCTGCCCATCTGATATAGTTGTTAGTGACACTGACTGCTGTGTCGTAAGGCCTGGGTTCAAATCCTGGAGAAAGTATGGATGTTTGTCAATGTATAGTGCCTTTGTGGCATGGGGGTACTCTGAATAGCCATCGAGCTGCAACTCCTCTCGTGAGGTTGGTGGAAGGGGAAGAGAGTTGGGAGGCCTCTGACAACCTCCGGATGTTCTCCCTCAAAATTGGTGTGGAACTAAGCCAAATTGTATCGTCACCTGTATGATGCTCAAAGCTACAGCTAACAACAGGCATACATCTTAGCCCTATGCCACGTTGAATTTGGCTGGCCTCGATCTGACACTGAAAGGCAAGTGGCATTAGAAACAACAAGAACATTTATAATTTTTTATTATAAAAAAATCATACCTCAAATGTAAATGTTTAAGCATACTAAAAATATGTTCTTTCTCTTTTCTTTCTTTTTAACCACACTGAGCCACAGCAACGCGTGGCAGGGTGCATTTAGTCTATATAAATAAAAATGTAACGTGTTTGTTCAAAGCCACTAATCTCCGAAACTACCGGACCATTTCCTCTGAAATCTTGACATAACGTTGCATTTGAATCCGGATGGGTTCTTAGATACAAATTATATTTTGCAATTCATTCTAAATTTTGTAAAATTGAATTTTTAAATGATTTTCCAGTGTTATGACGTCATATGATGTCATGTTTCTCACTAAATGGAAAATTTATACTTTACACGCAGTTTTTCAAGATTATTCCATATTGTTACTATAGCTATGTTTATCGGTTGAAATATTTATCCAATTTTTCTATTCTTTGGTATTTAATTAGGAATTTTTTTGGAATAAATCGTTTTTTTAATTAATTTTTTTAAAAACTAAAATTTTGTTTTGGCAACATTCAGATAGTATTATCGCGGGATGTGTATGTGTGTGAATGGACTAAATTCATCTGACGTCACGATCACGTGATTTCGTCAACCGGTGAATATGGCGTCATTGTTTACTACTATTGCGTACGATTATTTTGTGTTCTTAAAGATTTACATTTTACTTTCTAAAATGTCTTATTTTGCGGAAATGGTTGCTCGATAAGTTACAGAAAGGATAATTAGAAAGAAAAAATCATTTTTTAATATATCATGATAACAAATCTAAGTACTTTGATAGCATGATGAAGCGTGAGGATTATATACCACCTTCCCAGTGTTTATGTGTTTGACCACTCTTTGAAAAATGTTTTCAACATCGTAAGACAAATGAAACTTCTTCAAAAGGATTTTGGATAGATGTAGATTTACTTCTACAAGAATGTAAATATTTAAAAGCAAATATTTGTTTATTTCATATCAAGTTATATTGAGAATATACACTGCTGGACAATTGCTAAGGACGGATAACACTATCATCCATAGCAACCACAAAATGAAAGGAAGCAAAATGTGGAAAATTAGAATAAGTGCGGGATATTAGAAAGAAGAAGTATGAGTATGCAAATTTTTTTTCCACGTCTGTTCATCACGTGATAGCGTTCATAAGAGCTTTAAAGGTTTTGATGCGTGTGGACAGTTGTTGTTTCAAGTCAAAGTTTTACAAGAAAGATTTAATAGACGAACTTAAAATTTTTGGCATGTCTTCCCGACATCATATAGATGATTTTATGCGTGGCCGAATTATTGGAAAGATCGAAGAAGGGCGAAAAATAACAGATGTTGCCAGGAGTTTCGACATCGCTCACAGCGTTGTTTCACGGCTGTGGAAGTCATTTAAAACTACTGGAATGTGTAGTAGACGGCACGGGGAGGTCGTGTTAGAAGTACGACGCCTGCAGAAGACAGATATATCGTCCTATCAGCAAAAAGGAATAGGAGCGCCACAGCTCAGCAGGTGGCAAATCAGTTTTTTGCTGCCTCAGGAAAGCAGATCTCCCGAAAAACTGTTGCCAGACATTTGAGGGGGGAGGAGGACTATACGCACGCAGACCTGTTGTGTGTGTCCCATTGACCAGACAGCACCAAACTGCCCGTTTGCAATGATGTCGTGAGCATCACAATTGGACTGAACAGGACTGGGTATGCGTACTATTCTCAGATGAGAGTAGGTTCAGTCTGTCATCGGATTGTAGACGCCAACTGATCTGGCGCGAGAGTGGTACTGCTTATCGTCCAGAAAATATCCAGGAAAAGGACCGATATCCGACATGCAGTATCATGGTGTGGGCCGGCATCATGATCAATGGCCGCACGCGCCTACATGTGGTTGCGAATGGGACTATGACGGGCCAACGATACATTGATGAAGTTCTACTTCCTCATGTTCGTCTTTTCCGTGGTGCTGTAGGTGATAAATTTGTTTTTATGGACGACAACGCAACATGTCATCGATCACTCGCTGTTCAGGATTGTCTAGACAGCGAGGGTATTCACCGTCTCGTATGGCTAGCGCGTTCTCCAGATCTAAACCCCATTGAAAATGTGTGGGATGCTTTGGGGAGGCAAGTTGCTGGTCGAAACTATCCTCCGACAAACAAGAACACCCTCATCCGTACACTCACAGAGGAATGGGATAAATTGCCTCAACAGCTGCTGGATAATGTGCAAAGTATGGTACGACGTGTGGAATGTTGCATCACACTCCACGGTGGACATGTCCCGTACTGATACCATTCTTTAAGGTGCCTGCTAACTTTTAGATGCATTGTTCCATTTCTCCGTACGCAGATCAAATGAACATTTTTTTTCTTTCAGATGTTTCACAGCTTTTGTACTTTCCAGAACAATAAATATTCTTTATTCTAATGTCTGAACAGTGTGGCAACTATATTTTATCCTACTAGGCCTCATGTCTCACTTTATGTTATGCTACATAGTAATTTGTGATCCGTCCTTAGCAATTGTCCAGCAGTGTATTATGTTTAGTTAACTTAAATTTTACACATCTTCAGAAAAGTTAACAGAGGTACTTCAGCATTTAATTATCTAAAATTAGAACACAAGAATCTGATATTTTACCCTGCATATATCAAAAGTATATATATTTATAAAACCTATTTTGCTTAGTAATTTTACAATATTACAAGGAAAAAGAAAAAAATACAAAAATGGAAAAATATCTTAATTTAATATAGCTGTGTTAATGTTTATATTAGTTGATGAAATAAGAACCACTTTCAAACATCAGAAATCAAAATTATCATTTACCATTTGTAAAATTACACATAAAAAAATTGTGCTACACATTTTAAAAATATTTATTCGCTGCACTACTTAAGTTAAAATATATGATTTATCGAGAATTGAATTCCAAATATGGTAATAAATTAAGGCATTAAAATTTTTAAATTAGAATGTGTGTATAGTAGAATATAAATTTGTGTCCATATATTAAGTATAAAAAAAACGTCCTGATCACTCCTACATGACCAAAATAAAAAAAATTCGTTTTTGAATTCATAATTCTTTTAGAAAAAATTAAATTTGCAATATATTTGCATGGTATCAATTAACACATGTTTTTCAGAGTTTGACTGTGTGGTATAAAAACCTGTCTCACACATATACAAATTTTTTACAACATATGTATAACTAATATGCATTTATTGGTATTTGCACAGTTTGTAGATTTATCATTATAGAGATTAGATTTATTTTATATTTTTGCAAAAATAAATCTCATGATATAAGTCCTGAATAAATTTGTTGCAAATATTGACCTAAGAAGAGTACTTTGATCAATTTTATGATATTTATCGAAGAAAATTGCAGAGAATTTTTTTTCAAAATTATTGTTAAGAGGTTAATTGGCCCAAATCACTGATTTTTTTGTGTGACATATGTTTCAAAGCCAAATTTTGGGCTCTTGTGTATTATAATGATCAACTTCTTTTTTTTAAAAGTATAATTATATATAAAAGGATGCTTTAGATACATATTAGGGATAACAAAATAAAAGGCCAATACATTTTTCTCCAAGTAAGTTTTAAGTTTGCATGAAATGGAACTCAAGTGTTTAACACTAAACATAAATATCTGGTCAAGAGACATAACTAGTAGAAATTGTGAATGGAAATTTTATGCAACTATTTATTTCCATATTGTATTAAATTGCTTCTATCTTATTTGCAATTCATTGTGTTATAAAAATAAGATTCATTTTCATCAAAGGATAAATATTTATTGTTAATCAAAAATTTTCATATTAACTCTATCTAATATGACATAAACAATAGCTTAAAGAAGTATGCAATTCAATAAGAAATTAAATTGAATTTTTGTGAAAATTATAGCATTTTTTCTGACGAAATATTCCTTAATATTATACAATTATTTAAAACAAGTTGTTCAACATGTTATAAGAACTTTATAGAAAGGCAATTAAAAAATTATTGAATTTGTAATGTAAATTTTTAATATAGTTTATACTTGCATTAATAATCTGAGTTTGTGATCCAAGTGTCGCATATCCATGCATAATATTTAGTAGCCGAGATATAAAGGTGAAGTTCATATTACATTGAATATTTCTTAAAAATTATATTATTCATTTCTTTAACTTAATAGTGAAATATTATTTTCTTTTATTACTTTATACAATCATTTCTAAAAAAATTTCCAAACAATTTTAAAGGATAATTACTAAGTGAAGCAGACAGTCAAAGATAGGAATGTTATTTTATTAGAAACATTTTCAAATATCTTTAAATACTTCATAATATTGTACAAAATATATATGAAGCATTTATACGCAATACTTTGTGTAAACGAAAAATTCATTTTCAACAAATAACTGTTCCACAGTGAAATAAAATATTCATTTGAATTTTAAGTTTAGGTAGGTAAACTCGAGTAAATATAATATATTTTTTAGGAAATTCTTATTTACCATTTCTAAATAATGAAGTATGGGGGAGTAGAGAAATTTCATGCATAACATTATTTATATATATAAATTCACACCTGTGTGAAGAACAGGTTTACCAGCTAGTAGCATATAAGTACAAAAAAAAATTAAGAACTTCCTATAGTATTGATAAATCAAACCAAAATTATGAAATTATTTCAAATGTCTGACACTTATAATGCTTCACATAGAGTATTTAATGTCCCCATTGGTAAGCCATACTATCATAAAATTTGCAATTCATGAAGCTGTAAAAAAAATTCAATTTTCATCACGGGAGACATATATATGAATCATATACTCACATTCTTAATTACCCTTACATGCATAATACTGAGTTTTAAGGAATTAAACTATTTTAAGGATCTCTGCAAAAAAAAGGAGAAAATAGTTAAATCATGGATAAACAAATACTTCTTAAGTAGCCACTGAGATTTCAAAAAAAAAAAAAAAAAAAAAAAGTTGGGAAAAGTCACTTTTACCAAAAGATAATTCTCTTCATTGATCTAAAACTTTCATATTAACTAATATTCTATGTACACAGGCTTCAAGAAATAAACTTTTTTGCAAGTTTGATATGTACTTCAAATGAATAAGATAATAACATATCAAATTAAATGTAATCATTTCTAAAAATTGTTACCCCTTTTGTAATGGTTTCATTCCCCTTAAGAATACTGTATTTTAATTTAAAGAAAGAAATGACATTAAATTTTAACAGCAAAGAATAATTATAAATAATATAGAAATCGATAATTTGTGTGTGGAAGGTAAAAATCAAAGAAACATTTCTTTAATTTTTGTAAACATTCTTCCCACAAATTATCATCAAATTGAAAAAATTCAGAATAAGTATTTTCTCTTAACTTTGAATTATTAATTAAAATTACACAGACATTTTTTATATTATTCACACCTAACTGACATTGTGTTGTATAATAATAGGTGTAAGCTCTTTTTAAAGAAATGATATCAATGTTATTCGATAATCATACAATTTTAAAAAAGTAGTTTTAATTCCATACTGTCAACCATTCTTGCGCAAAACTATATAATAAATAACTACTAAATTAATTAAGAACTAAAATAACTAAGAGCCATACCTAAGTGTACCAAGAACTATAAATAAATGCTAGGATCCAACCAAACTAGGATAAATAAATATACCAGCTAACACTAATCGAAGTAGACAGTTACGTAATTAGATGAATAAATTAGAATAAAACAAAAATTATATGAAAGAGTTGTTAAGATTATTTCCTAACAAATATATATTCTAAAATGATACACAACATACAATGATATCATATGTTTTTAATTAGATAAAATTAAGAGGCAAGAACGACGTCAACAAACATATAGGAAAACCAACGCTATGAATTCACACGTGCAGCTATTGACGTTGGAGAATCACGTGATTACTTACTGGAGTCAGTCTGTCCATGAAGTTACTCCATTGGAAGTAGTTAAATCAAGAGCACTTTTTAAGAAGAGGAGAGGGGAAGGAAACAGGGGGATGACATTCTGCAGGGTTACAGAGCTTAGCAAATTTCTCGCCAATATCGGCACTTGCTTTGAATACGATGCCAATCATTCATTTTCGCATTAGACGTGGACCTGTACACAGGGTTAAAGCTGGATTCTTATCGAAAGCATAAAAAAAATATATAATCATCTTTCGAAATAGCAAGTTTAAATACATGGAACGAATTTATTTTAAATCAAAATAAGTAATTTATTTGTTAATTATTTTTTGAATAAAAAGTTGAATTATGTAATTGCAATGGTAAGTAATACGATTACGATTAGAAAGCGCTTACATTATTGTTCATGATTGTTTTTTGAAGCTCCGGGTTTTTAATGAAACGATACCTTATTAATTTAGATAATACAATTACTCATGGCACGGAAATTGAAAAAAGCAGCTCCTCTGTTGTACATTTTACAGATGTTACGAATAAGTATTTTAAATATAACCAATAAGTGATTTAAGTCGGATCTTTTACAAATGTTTTATTATTATAAATCGAAAGGATAAGTTTTTTTATACAGAATAAAAAGCGTTTACTAAAGTGATTTGAAAAGCTTATTTTGGTATTTAGTTTTCTATTCTACAAAATATAATGTTTATTTATAATTTTAGATATCTTGTGCACTGAATATTCATTAATAGATTTTTATTAAATTGTTTATTTGTTTCGCTCGTTTTGTGGGCTTTCAAATTACATTTTAATCGTTACGTAATCGTAAATACTTGTTTTATTAATAACTATTCAATATGTATATATATTCATAATGATACAAGTCGAATGACGGATTGACCGGAAGCTATGGTTTTCACTCTGATAATGAATCGAGTTTCTCTGATATGTTTGTTTAATATTATAAACGGAAAATTTTTAAAAGCTTAATATTTTATCACTTTATATCAAACTCTCTCTCTGTAAAAATAAAAAAGCAGACTTCCAAAATGAACTAGAAACAATTTTTTTCTCATACTTGAAAGCTAAATCAATTTATAAATTAAACTCATTTTCAAACGGAAATTAGTATATATCCTTCCATAGTATAATCATATATCTACACATATAATGTATAAATTCGACTATAAATTTGTTACTAAGTTGTGGCAAATAAAATAATAAAATTGGATTTCAATTACATGTTAGTGCTAAACGTAATTATTCATATATAAATATATATTTGTGGAAGCAATTCTTTTTTTTTTGTTCCTAATGAAATTCGAGTTCGAACAAGACAAAAATTGAATTACATACTGCCTGCGTTATAGTTTTTAATTAAATGGTATGACAAGCCCAAATTCTCTCGCTACACGCTATGCTTAATTTACACGCAATAAGTTTTCTTATAAAGAGAAAGTTAAAAATTCACAAATTTAAAATGCAAGAATTCTCCTTCCATAAGAAACCATAGGATACTTTCTTATGGATTCCTCTTCTAAAATAACTGTATTAAAAGCCGAATTAAAAATAAATTCCTGCTATGTTAAAAATCATACGAGCAATTATTTACAAGTTACTAAGATTTATATTAATTTAAGTATACAAAGTATGTCTTAATTTTTTTTAAGAAAAAATGATCAGAATTTTTTACAAGATTTTCTGGCCGTAATTTTTTATCCTTTTTAATTTTAAATAATTTAAATAGAGTTTATCCATAGACATGTATCTAATTATAAAACTAAAATTTTATTTCTAAGAATGTCCCTAACATTTTAAGACAGGTTTACCTGTGTAATGGACATCATACTTAAATTCCTGTTTAATTTAATTTTTGTGATCCAACCCCCTCCTTCTCCCAAACTTTTTAGACAGTTATAAAAGCGTGATTCTTACTGATTAGTGTGTGAGGGATAAGGATGATTGTTCGAGCATGCGCAGTGGGCGCCGCGTGGCGGTGATTAAGTGTATTAAGCGAAACGCGAATTAAGAGTTTTCAGAGTGTGTGTGGGAGATCAGGCGAGCGAGAGCGCGGAATTACGGTGCCCATCGCAAGCGTTCCGACATACTCCCTGAGCAACCGAGTGTGAAAATAAAAGAGTTGTGTCAACATCCTCGTCTGGTTTCCTGAGATAAAAACACAAAGGGACCACTTCCCCAACATGGTCCGTCCAGCCAATCTGCAGAAGTCAGCTATTCAAGGTGACGTGAGTAGTGGTCTTTTTTGTGTTTTTATTATTATAAAAATTGAGGACTAAACTAATTTTAGAAAAATGTTTAAGAACTGCCGTAAGGAAGATCTTCCAGTCGTAGCTCTTGAACTTGGTGAGACTGTTGCTGAAAAAGTAATTATCGTTCAGATAACTGAAATTATTAAAGAAAATAAATATTTTAAAGAGGATGTTGAATTTGTTAAAGAATTAATTCAATATACGATCGAGGACCGTAAGAGAGCAGAGGAAGACCGTAAGCGAATGCAAATAGAGGAAGACCGTAAAAAAGCAGCAGAAAATAGGTTACGAGAAAAGGAGCTTGAGCTTGAACTAGCTCGTTTAAACGTTAGAGTTAATTCAGATAACAAGAGAACAGGTGAGGGTTGTAACACGCTGGATGCGTTGGTCAAAAGTGTTCGAATCCTAACCGTGAAGGTGCCTAATAGACCTGAAGGTTGGGCATTCTTTTTCGCTTCGTTAGAAAGAGCCTTTGCATCAAAAAATGTGCCCGAGAAATTCAAGTCGGAGATTTTATTAAATTTGTTGGGAGAATAAGTTTCAAATGTGTTAACATATGTTAAAGATGACGAGCTTAACAATTATGAACAACTAAAATCAATAATACTAAGAGAATATGAGCCAAGTACAAATCAACTCCTTCAACAATTTAAAAAAGCTACGCGTCATCCAAATGAAACATATATTCAATATACTTCTCGCTTAATTACAAATTGGCAGTATTACTTAAAATTAAGGAAGGTCTCGGATTTTGATAACTTAAACGATCTTATTGTGTCCGACAAAATTTTCAGTTCGCTTGAAAAAGAGGTAGCGTCACACATTTCCGTTCGAGCAGGAAATGATTGGTTTCGCCCACTAGAGCTTGCCAAAGAGATAGACTTGTCTAACACTCCTCGGGGAAAGAGCTTAGAAACTTTGCCGAATGTTCTTACTAGAAATAATCCAGTGAAAAAAGCATCAAGAGTATTTTTTGAGTGAGATTAAAGATTCTAAATGTGTTTGTTGCGCTGAATCGCATCCATTATATAAGTGTGCAGTGTATTTAAAACTTCCCATAAAAACGAGAATTGATCCGATTAAAACTAATAACCTTTGCTTTAATTGCCTTTCTACATCTCATAGAGCGAAAGACTGTAAATCAGTGCTTCTCAAACTTTCAATACTGGCGCCCCCCTTATCAATCACAATTTTTATCGCGCCCCCTTATACATTAATAATGTACTGAATGCAATAATAATGCACTTTTTTTTACGCTAAAGCAATAATCTTAATTATATACCGTACAAATTCATGACATAAGTTTTAAATTTTGTATATGTTGCTTTTAAGCAAAAAAAAAAAAAATATTAAGTAATAGGATAATTATTATGTTATTTTTCCTTTCTCTAATTTTTAAATTGGAACATATTGCAAAATGCGGTGGCTGCTTAGAAGACAAAATATAGATATCAGCTTTTTTAGAAAGAACTCAGTGGGTCAATTTCTAATCATAAGCATTCCTTTGAAAAATTTGCTGTGTAAGACAAGCCCATGGAAGTCGCTAATACTTATTAAACTTGTTCTTAATTTAGCATTAATTAATTAGTTATAAAATACTCTGTGCAGCACTGATACATTAAAAGTATACCGGCTGAAGTACCCGCTCTTTGCACGAGTTCATTTATAAGAAAATAAAACATTATTGATATAATCGCTGAATTTTAAGGAGAGTAAAGCCAAATGCGCAACAATGTTTACAAAAATGTAAAATGATTTTTTTAAATCGTTGCTCAAATTATAATTAGTTTTAAGTGAACTGTAATTTTAAGCCTCACAGAATTAGCATTTAGAATTGATGTTGAATAATGAACAATAATATAAAATTCCGATGAAAAATAATTGTATTATTTTTAATATTTAAAGTGAAAAGACTTCAACATGTTTTAAATCTGGAGCAGGCACGCACTCGATACTAATGGTCGAGTGGGGTTATTGAGCCACCCCAATCTTTTTTTTTTATAATTATTTTTATAGTACACAATAAAAATCGTAATTCCAGTGAATAATTTAATTAAGAGAAAATATACCCACCTACTTTCAAGAACACAGAAAATATTTCGGAGAAAAAGTTATCACACCGGGAACTCAGTCAAAACAAGTACCTTAAGATTGTAAAAAAACGTTTGTCACTCCCAAAAAAGAGGGAGATATGTGACAAATATATTTTAGTTCACACGTTAAGACTGTCAAACAGGAGCATAGTGTCAGAGCCATTGGTAACAATTAAACAGTTTTACCAGAATTACCGATTTCGTGCACTCTGTGCTTGGCGTGACAGCTCCGGAATAAAAGGGTATTCATTACAATATGGATGTTCAAAAAAAATTATGTAAAACGTTTTTCATTATGCTTTTTTATATGTTTGGGAATAACTCATAGAAATAAACCTTGGCCAAGTAATCCTTCAAAGAGCTATCTGTGCTTTTCCAAAAATCATAAAGATATTTTACAAGGAAAAAATCGCAGCAGAAATAGTTTATTTGCAACTTCCCTAAATGAAAAAACAAATACATAAGAGCAGGGATGTAACTAACCGTACAAGTAAGTTCGAAGGTCAAACCGCAGCAACTACATTCTGCTGCCTACAGCTGATGACTATAATATAACAGTGATGAATATTTTATCTTCCTAAAAATTTTTTCGATTATGGGTCTGGGTTTTGTTTTTTCTCATTTTGGTTTGAAAAGAAACCGTAATAAAAGTAGAAGTTTTAATTTTTTATGACGTAATATATCCCAGATATATAAATTATATCAGTGTAAATGTGTATTTTTTTATTATGTCACAGAAAGTATTTTGTTTTACTTCCTTCCAGTAAATAAATTTTTTTTAATCTTTTATTTTCGATATGCTCGCGCCCCCCTTGTACGTTTATCGCGCCCCCCAGGGGGGCGCGCCCCACAGTTTGAGAAACACTGCTGTAAATCGAGATTTGTTTGCTCTGAGTGTCAAAAGAGACATCATAAAACGATACATTATACAGCCCCAAACCAGGAAGTAACGAATTCCAACTTTGAACCTCTTAACACATCAGCGCCAGTCTTCGAGTTGCGAGTAGAAATGCATAACTTATTAACCGCAACGAGTATAAGCAGAAAAAAATGTGTTTTGATAAGCTCAGCAATTTGTTATATAAAATGTAAAAATGGTTTATTCCCAGTCAAAGCAATTCTAGACAGTGAAAGTACCTCGAAATTTTAACGAGGAGCTTATGCGATTTAATTCGATTGAAAAAATACAAAACTAATGTGTGTGTTTTGGTATCGAGACTAAACAAAACAGTAATTCCAATAGACTCGCGTGTTTCAGTATCTATTAGCAATAAAGAAGGGAGTTACATTAAAACATTAGATTTTTTTTGGTACCAGCAATAACGGAAGATCTTGTTCCAACAACGAAAATAGATTTTAATCTGAGAAATATTCCCAATCTTAAATTAGCTGACAAAAATTTCAATATTTCAGAGCGCGTGCAAAAGCTATTGGGTGCAGAAATATTTTATGAATTAATGTTACCTTGACAGTTCAAGACGGAGGGTTCAAATGTTATTTTTCAAAACACTGTTTTCAGATTTGTCGTTTCCGGATCTACTTCTTTAGACGCGAAGGGAAAAGAACATTGTGCGTTTATTCAGGTGACGGATAATCTAGAGCATTCAATTAAGAAGTTTTGAGAAATCGAAAATGTAGAAATCGATTGTGTTAAAACCAGTGAATTAGATATTTGTGAAGACCATTTAAAGAACACTCTTTCGAGAGATGACCAGGGAAGATATACGGTGGCGATGCCATTAAAAGAAGATCCTTCATGTGTTGGTGAATCCAGACAAACCGTGACTCAGAGATTAAACTCCTTGTGGAAACGACTCAGTAGAGATAAAGAATATTTGTCCCTGTATGAGAAATTTTTACAGGAATATGAGGATTTGGGCCACATAAGGGAAATCAAGGCGGATGGATCTGGAGTTTCATTTTACATGCCACACCATGGTGATCCTGACGGACAGCAGAAGCTCAATCCAATATTTGAAGAGTTGGCTAAAAATTATGGAGAGTACTGGTCTAGATATTTTATCCAAAGTAGCTAGGCTTGGTCAGAGGAAACAAGTACGTCTCCAGTGAATACCATCACATGTGGGTGTGCCTGGGAAAGAAGCAGCCGATGTGAGAGGTGGCTGGTAGGGGTTGTGATCTGTAACACCAGTTCCATTGTCTTAAACCATTCGGAAATTCATGCCCTCCAAAGAACTCAAATGAATTTAATTTGGCGAAGCCCTGCTACTCACTACTGGTACGCAACTAAGAGTCCTGGCCTATCTATACAGTGCAGGTATTCCAGGGATCTTTAAACGGCCTTGGCGTGCTTTAGAAGTGGTCACCTGCGTAGTATGACCTTTGTGCAGGGGGTAAAGTCTTTCTTTACCTGTCCCTGCTCTCTCCCTGCGTCTCTTGCTCATATTCTCGACTTCTGGGGCATTTCCCTGCGACAGTTGTGTGAAGAGCAAGACCTGGCGTGTGACATTATTACACAGGAACGTCAAATAGACTTAGTGTAAGCTTTCCTGGGGATTGGAAACAACAACGTATCTTCCGAGGTTTCGATAGTTCTTGCTTCATCTTTCAAAGCAGAAAGTAAGTAAAACAGTTTTTGCGTATCATTGAACACTGAATTATTCGTAATTAGGCTATCAAATTGTTTTTTAAAATCTGTCCAATTTTCTATTATACCATGAAATTCGGGTAAGCTTACATCAGGTAATTTAACGAAACTAGATTTTGAATTGTTATTATTACTTAAAGCAGTATTACAAGTTGATACATTTTTATAGATATCATCTTGCTTTAATAATAAAGTTTGTAAGCCTACCTTTATGGATTCCAGATCTTCTTCCATTTGGTCAAAAGTCAATTCCAAATTTGGTAATTTTTCTTCTTCTAGAGCTTCATAATATTCTATTTTCAATGATTCCTTACGAAAAAACGTTTTCGAAATATTATCTAGTTTACTTTGAAGCAACAATATTCTTGCATTTAGAGTTTTATCCTTTAAAAAGGTTTGCAATTTCGTGATTTTGGCTTTACAATTGCCACGACGACAATTTGATAGAGTTTCTATTTTTTTCCGCAACTGATACGGAAAGTGTTTCATCTGATTCAAGGGCTCCTGCTCCTTCCATTTTATTTACGAGCTAAGAACGCTTAATTCAACAGCAAATTATTTTAAATTCTACGCAAATTTCCTGCGGCTCGACGGACCACAATGATGGATTATTAAAATCTAGATTTTATTAATGCGACTTCCGATGTGAAGTCTTACGAACGAACTGAAATATTTTTATACAAGTATTTCTAGTTGATACAAAACACATTGCTGCGGCAACCCTATGCGTTGCCATTATATGTTTACAATTCTAAAATTCGCCAAGATGTGGCGCCAACATGCCAAAGTTTACATGGGCATTAACAATAAATTTACAGCTATTTTGTAAATTATTGGATGTCATTGCTGGAGAGATTTAATTGTTTGAAGAGAGACAATTGCATGCACTCTGCATCCCGCTTTTGGTTCTACATATTTAAGTAAAAATTCTTTTCTGATAACAAAATATTTGGAGTATGCAAAGATATTGTTTAACAACTGAGTGCTCTGAATCGTGTCCAATTGAAAGTTCCACAGTATACCCCTGATTTTGCGGTATGAAAGAAGAGCGGTGCAAGCACTAGGTTCACTTTAAGATTTTTGTTTATCTTTTTATTTAACAATAATGAAGGGAAATACTTATATTTCATGTTGTTTATTTCTTATTTTAATAAATATGATTAAAAATACATAACATATGTGCAATTTAAATTTTTTTTATTGAAGAAATAGTTATATTCTATGCTATTTACTTTTGTGTTAAGAAATATCTTTATATGATGCAAAATTAAAACATGATAAAACTGTAAATCTATATTATTGAACTTTATTATCTATGTTTCAAAAATGTCCTATTCAGTGGCGCGCTGAATCATATTGGTAGATTGATCTGGCACGCCACAGCTAAGAGGTTGCCGACCCCTGCTTTTCCCTAACAGAAACAAATTCAACATTACCAAGTTATTTTTGAAATTTTAATTATTTCATACCTTTATTAAGTTAAATTTTTTATTAAAATTAAATCTATTCCATACTTTTACATTCATTTGTTTATTTCATTAATTTTCTTTTGTTATTTCTAACATAATTTTCCTTTATTCAATATTCAAGTTCTTTTAAATTAACAGAGAACCTTCACATGTCAATAAAAGAGATTATAATGCTAAATATTAGACTCCACTAAATATAATGCTAAATATTAGACTCCACTAAATATAATGCTAAATATTAGACTTAGGAATTGATTTTTCTCAGGGGAGTTTAGAGCAACGAACGAACCTTCTAGGAAACATTCCTTCCTCCCTCGCCTTTATTGAGCATATATATATATATATATATATATATATATATATATATATATATATATATATAGTCTAATTCTCTGCACACAAACAAGAGTTAAACTTTCACATCAGTCACATTCGAAAAAAAACACAGAGACAGTAATGAGAACATACAATGAAGGACACTAGATTAAAAATTATAAAATGGATGCTGCTGTATTATAAACATTGCTGACTTAGGACAGCTAATATATAAAATTTTTTTTTATATAAAAGTGGGGTTGAACATGTTTTTTGGCCAGCCAACCTTCCCCCTTTATGTAAATAATACTGAGCAAAAACCTATTGAAAGTAATGGATAGGAATAACTAAATCCATTACAAAAAAATATACTTACTTAAAAATTGTGCTAGTTTATACTTACCTAAAAATTGCACTTGAAAATGCAAAGCCCGCGCTAAATCTGAGTGCAATAAACAGTTATTGCCAGATTCTGAACCATAATACAGATTCAAAGCATATGATTGGCTGAAATGTAGCACTTAACAAAAGTATAAAAAGAATAGAAATAAAAATTAATAAAAGCGTTACAAAAACCCATAACTATAGAGACACTAGAGTATATATGAATTAAATAATGATAAGTAATTTTAACTAATAATAAAATATGGAAGTAACTATAACTATGAGATGTGTAAATTTATAGTATTAAACTATAATTAATCTAAGAATTTTTAATCCTTACGATTTTGAATAGCTTTATTCATATAACTATTAATAAAGTGAATTGGATATTTCTGATTTAAGCAATATTTAGTAAAATGTTTATAGTTATTAATTATTTCTGATTTTTTTGACACTAGAAATTTATTGCGTTGTATATAATTAATAACAATATTTCTCTGAAAATAGAAATATGTACATTACTCTCCCAATGCGGAACTTTTATTATATTGAAATTAAAATCTTCTCTTTTATCATAAATATTAGAAACTATTACATTATCTATTAATTTGACATGTATGTCAAGAAAATTTGCTCATTGTTATTATTAGTCTGTATTAAATTAAAATATTGTGGATAAAAATTAGTATTAGGTATAAAATTGACTTGCTTGCCAAAAATGATTATTTCTACTATATAACGATAAATATAATATTTGGAATTATTAACGTAACTACTTTCAAAATAATGTAAGTATAAATTGGCAAGACAGTTGCTCGCAGGGCCACTTTGTGGCAAACCTTTAATCTGCAGATAATAGTTACCCTAATGAAATATATAGTTCTCTTTATATATATATATATTTTTTTGTAATATAAATGCCACTGACAAGTTTAAACAAAAGATTGTTAAACATGAATTCCATAGATCTTTCATATTACCTTATTTACAGTTATATACATATGAAGGAACTCTTTGAATAAGTAAGGAACAAAAGTATATGCAAATCTTTTACAGAAAAAAAAAAAACGCAAAATAACATATGAAACAGAATATATAGAGTCGAATCCCCAGAATATGAAGGAACAGGAGCAAAATAGATTAACAAGAGAAGAAAGGTAACATAAATAAATAAATAAATAAATAAAACAAATGAGGAATTAAGGCTTAAATTATTTATAGAATTAAACTAATCAAAAAAGAGAAGAATTATGTGCACTGAAGAGAAAAAAGTCGTATCCATTGCACGAACGATAAAAAAAAAACCCAGCAAATTTTGACGCATATATGTTTTCCTATTTTAAAACAAGAAATTAACGCGAATATTTATATTGTTATCCAAAGAGCTAAGCCATAATTTATGGGAAATAGTCTGCAATGTAAGTGTAATAATTTTCATCATGTGTGCTTTGACTCAAAAAATATTGCAAAAATGTCGATGATTAAATTTAAATGGGAAGTATTTGTTAAACTATGGAGTGAGAGGTGTTATTTATTAACTTATAACACTATAAGGCAGGGGTGGCCAACCTTTTTGGAGAAGAGAGCCTCTATTTGATTAAAAAAATTAGGTGTGCCACTTCCAACGAACAAAATATGAAAAAGTGAAAAAAATGCTACTTATAAGCCGTTGTGGCGAATGTTGTTCCAGGACCAGAAGCGAATGGTGTTGCTGCCTGAGGAAGTGGGGGAGAAGGGTTTTCTAGAATCTCGTTCCCCTACGTTCCGGATAGACTCGCCTGGAAAGAGCATGCGGAGCACCAGTTTTGAGGGTCCCGACTGGAGGCAGAAGGCATAAACGTGCTCTGGATGTAAGATTGTTTTTTGGAATGTTTTGTAAATAAATTGTACATATTTATATCTCTAGCCTGGCTGTGAGTTTTCGTACTCAATACGTCACAGTCTATTTAATGGAGGCACCGACGAGATAAATAATTACTCAAATGTATTTTTTGGCTAGAGATATAATGGATTAATTCAGATTGAACAGAACGGAAGAAAGTATTTAGACCATCCTGGTCTTTGAAGGAACGCCAACCCGGCTATCGAAAATTATTTAGACCATCCTGGTCTTAGAAGAAACGCTACCCGGTAATCGAGAAGTGTTTAGATCATCCTGGTCTTAGGAGCAACGCCACCCCATCAACAAAAAATTCCTGCAAGAGGAAAGAAGATTTGTGACCATCCTGTTCTTAAATGAAACGCCGCCCTGGCAACAAAGAACTCCTGAAATAGGAAAGAAGATATAAGATCAACCTGGTCTTGGAAGCGCCGCCCGGAAACTATAAATCTTAACTACGTAGTGCGGATCAACGAAAACATATTTCTGGTACGGTTTTCTTTTCTATCTGGTGAAATTATTTAAATCACATCTTGTGCATTTTTAAAAATTTGTTTTTGTTTCGAAGCATTAAATTTAGGTGACTAAGCTGCATTACATATCCTATGTATTGAGATTAGATTGTTCTAATGCTGTTGTAATTTATTCTACATCTATAAGCATTTCACAAGAAATAATTCTTTTTAAAAAAATTAATATTAAATATTTATTTTAAGCTATTTTGTATGAGGAATAGTAGGTTTTTAAAAAAAAACTTGGCTTTTGATATTTTGTAATTTATTGTTTTTTATGAAAATTAGTTATTTTTCATTGAAAAAATCCTCGTATAACATTTGATAAAAGTATTTTTATATCTATAAATAGTGTGTATATGTGTGTTACAAATATTATTAGGTTATCAAATACGTATTGGAGTTTTGCGATTAATAATTAAGTATATGCATACATTTGTTTAAAATTATTTTTTAATGAGTACAGTAAAGTTTGATTCTAATCAATGGGCACGGAAACAAATTAAAAAAACCTGGCATTTAAATTTTAAAAATTTTTATTAAAAAAACATTTAAAGAAAACAGTTATTATACAGTTAGCAACACTCGGACATGACTTCACTCCGTCGTACCCAAAGACCGAATGCCTGCCACTTGCCATTCCACATTCCAAGGGGAGGGAAACTACCCATTCCCCTTAGCTGGTGTCAATGGGCCAGATTATTTTTAATTTCCAGGACGATACTGAAAAGAAACTAAAAAAAAACACATGCACACATACATTAACGAGAGAAATTTTTTTTTTTTTTCAGGTATCATTAAAAAGAGCTTTTGCTAACACAACTCCCAAAAAATAGATTTACAAATCACATTAATATGCTAGAAAATTAATATCCGTACAAGTTTTAACACAAATAATTCAAAAAAAATATTTTTAAAAATATAGCACAAAATCTAAAATAATTATACAACATGTACTAGCAAGGCATATTTGCCAAAGTTTTAATCTTTAGCAGTTTTCAGAAATTTTGAAAAAAATATATTATATTTAAATCTTATCTATTTTATTAAATCTCCAGCCAAAATATTGTTAGGTTTTATAAGTGATAATATTTTTATTTAAAATAATTTTTTTAAATCCAATCCTATATTTGATCAGACAAAAAGGATTGAGTCAGGAAAAAGTCGAAATAGCAGAACTATTTTATATTGTTTAAATGCATTTTTTTACTGCAACCAAATTTTTGAAAAAAATCTAAAAAATTCGTTAACCAAATAGACCATGTTGGAACTTTTAAATATTTATTGACTAAAATGTCCTTCGACAACATCTGGCCCAAATAAAGTTAAATCGTAGCTTCAGCCATCAACACAGCAGGAGACGTTTCCCTCACATGTTCCTCGGCCCTCCCGATACTAATTCGGTAATTTGAAGATACGATCTTCTGCACAACTCGTCCGCTTAACATTCGACCGAAAATCTCTAACCGAGAATTGTTAGAGAAATTAACGGATTAAGAAAAGGTTCAGCCA
The DNA here is from genome assembly GCA_019973935.1 of Trichonephila clavipes. Lineage (NCBI taxonomy): Eukaryota > Metazoa > Arthropoda > Arachnida > Araneae > Nephilidae > Trichonephila > Trichonephila clavipes. The sequence goes on from BMAU01015503.1 coordinate 86,378, forward strand.
ACAAAACTAAAAATTTAATGTACCGCAACGTCGCGTGTCAGCAAAAATAACACCGCAAAAATACTTTGTTTACAATAAGCATTAAAATTTAGGAGGAATTCCAGAATAATGTTTATAGCAATATAAAGTGTACTTAAATAACTAATAAAATAAATACACAATAATCATTGAAATATTACTGATACACAAGAATCACTTAAAATATTACCGATATACAATTCACCTAAAATATTTGAATACAATAATCACTTAAAATATTACTGACACACAATAATCTCCTAAACTATTTCTGATACACAATAATCACATAAAATATCTTAAAAATATTTCGGTAGTTTTATCTCCAATTTAAACTGATACTTTTTTTTTTTCCCAATCGAAAAATACTATGCGTACATAAACACCAAATAATTTCATTGACATGAAATACGTATTAACATTATTTTTCAACAAACCCAATTGCTATTCGCTGACGTGAATTTATTAAATTAAAGAAAAAAAAACAAATGTTCTAAAACACTTTCCATTTTATGGAAAATAATAATTGATGTATAAACTACTGCATGGATACATTAAAAAAATATACTGAGAGGAAAATGAAAGCTTTCCATTTATATGGAAACTAATAAAAATATACTGATGTATATGAAACGTTTGACGTATACAAAAAATAAAATCAAAATTCTCTCTTAATAAATGGATATTAAACAGTATATTTTATAAAAGTCTTACATTACAGGAAAATGAGTTTGATTTGCGGGAATCCAGAAAACTCGAAATGGAACGTTTCAAACGGCTGCGCCACTAAAGTTTGATTCTAATCAAGCAAATTGATTTAAAGAAAAACATGTTTCGGACATGACTTAGACCGAAACAGGACTTAGCTTGTCTCATTAGATTACCAATTTTGAATTTTACTATTTATTAATATTTTCTTAAAAAAAGTGTATAAGTGAAACATTCATTTTAACTGTGAGGTTTGAAATATTTTTATTGAGCAGAACTAAGATATATTACAAAACAATTAGGTGAAAAAGTAAACGACGATCTAAAAATTATAGACCTTAAAAATCTTATTGTAAATAGCCCAAATTACGAAGAAGAATTCGTTAGAGAAATGATAATTAAGAAAAGGTTAAAAGCTAGCACGTCGCGTGTCAGCAAATATTTTGACTTAAATTAAAGATTTATTTTAAGCACTAAAATGAATTAAAAACACTTCTTAAATTAAAGAAACACAACTCTAAAACTATAGATAAAGTAAGAAATAAATGCGAAAGCGTTTCACTTAATCTCTGTATTATTAAAAGTGAGGAAAATGAGTTTGAGATGCCTGTCCTTAGAGAAACAGGAGCCTCATTAGATATAGGTTTTGAAAAAATGTGCTGCACCAGAAATGTTTAAAGGTGAGCAAGGATTGATGAAACATATTCATGACGATACTATGACTTGTCTGCAACCCGCAGAAAGAAAAATTGAGTGTGAGCCAGTACACGTGGTCTCAAAGCCAATTGTTAGTCCGGGACATTTGAATGGGGAAAAATATTTTTTGGGGATCAAACAATTGAACTCCTGGAACCGAATTTAGAACAGAATGGTCTACCAAGACCGGAAATAGGGAATGATACTCAGACTCGCAGACAACGCACCCCCTCTCCTAACTAACAAAAAAAAAAGAAGCAGAAAAGAGCACACGCCTAGAAAATGAGAATGATCAATTTAGATTGAGAGAATGTGTAGTTGAAAATGGGGAGGATTTTGTGCCTTCGTTTACAGGGGAGGGAAAATGGGAATTTGGTTAAAATTAGGGATTGTGAGGTTATGGAAGCACAGCTGAGGAGTGAAGAATCAGCCCCTTTGATTCGGGGGACAGAGAATGGCGCGAGTGATGAAGCAAGTGATCAGGAAGAAGCATCCATACAATTAGTGCCTGTAAGACATGAGTTATATATTGATACAATAGAACCCCTTCCTATTGCACCTACTAGACACAAACATATTTTACCTGACATGTCTATGTAACCGAGGTGCCACCAGACAGTGACAGAAAGGTTAAAAAGAAAACCAAAAAAAGGCGACATTAAATGGAATGTCCAGAGTTCTTTAAGCAATTGTAGGAAAATCTGTCGACTAATTCAGTTTTATACGCCCCTGATTTCACGAAACGATTTATTTTTCAACCCGAAACAATTTTATTTATTTTTTTTGTATGCAGATCATAAACTTTAACTTAATTTCGGTTTCTAAAAAAATGTATGATATTCAATCGTCTGAAAAAAAAATCTAGTTCCATTAATTGTGTCATAAGATTTGAACAGGGATACAAATATGTTATGTATGCATTTTTATGCTAAAATTTTATAATTAAGTGAGTGAGATTGATATATTAAATAATATAATATGTAATTTTCCACACATCCAAGTGTGCAAAATAAAGTGTAATATACTATTAAGGTTGTGAATCAGGTTGTAATTGATAATAATATTTATTGCCAAGGATTAATTAGTCATAAGTGAAATCGTAAATGTAGCTCTAATTAAAGCAATATGTGCAACTTAGATGCTGTTAAACTGGATTTGTTTCTGATCCAGATTTCTCTTTTAAAATAAAACCTTATCAATCTATGTGTATGAATGTGCTGAGAAAGTTTTATGAGGGGAAAAAATCTTCACATTTTAATGTGTTCAAAGTATTTTCTCTGATTGAAAGCTGTTTAAGTAGTTTAAAAAAACCATTTTGGGAAAAATATTGCTCATTAGGTATACTATTTTCTTATAAAGAGTGTTTTTTTCCAGGTATAGAAGTTTAAGTTGGCATTACTTTCCAAGATGGCGACCGATTTAACAGCTGTCAAGTGATTTATTCTCAGTTTGGCTTGGCAATTCATCAAAACGATCATCAAGCAAGGCGTAGATTCGTCGAATGGGCCCGAAACGAGATTGCCGTTGTTCCCGATTTTCATAAGAGAATTTTGTTTAGCGATAAAGCGCACTTCTGGTTGAATGGTTACGTAAACAAACAAAACTGCCGCATTTGGAGTGAAGCTAATTCACAAGTGTATGTCGAAACACCGTTACATCCAGAAAAACTGACTGTTTGGTGCGCTTTATGGGCTGGTGGAATCATTGGTCCGTACTTCTTCAAAAACGATGAAGGCCACAACGTTACAGTCAATGGTGATTGGTATAGAGCCATGATTACTAACTTTTTCATTTCTGAATTAAACAATCATGATGTCCAGGAGCTGTGGTTCCAACAAGACGGTGCAACATGACACACAGCTCGTGGCACAATCGATTTATTGAAAGACACGTTTGGTGACCGCCTAATTTCACGTTTTGGACCTGTGAATTGGCCTCCAAAATCTTGTGATTTAACACCGCTAGACTATTTTCTATGGGGCTATGTAAAGTCATTGGTCTATGCGGATAAGCCACAAACGCTTGACCATTTGGAAGCTAACATTCGCCGTGTTGTTGCCGATATACGGCCACAAATGTTGGAAAAAGTCATCGAAAATTGGACGTCCAGATTGGACTACATCCGAGCCAGCCATGGCAGTCATATGCCAGAAATCATATTTAAAATGTAATGCCACAAGATTATCTTTCGAATAAAAATATTCATTTCAATCGAATAATACATCGTTGTTTTATTGCAATTTAAAGTTCTATACCTCTAAAAAAACACCCTTTACAATGAAAATGATATTCGTATCTTTTTAAACATGCATACTATAGGCATGACCAATTTTTGAATTTAAGCATTTTTTATGAGTAGTGATTTATTATGATAATAATACTGAATGTTGTGCCTATATCTCAATATTTAATATAGTTGTGTGATTCAGAAAGATTCTTGAAACACATTTCTGATTAAAAAAAAATTGTTCTTATTTTTAAAAAATATATATTTCTAATATGGCGATGTAATCATTTCATTAGAATGATTCTAGAGTAGGCTGTGTGTAAGATGTGTAAAGTGTTTGATGGCTTTTTTTAGTTCATAAATATGAGATTTGAGTAAATATGATTGTGTTATTGATTTGAGTTATTCATTAAATAAGTGTAATTTGTATATATCTAATAAGTTGTGATTTTCTCATTTATTTTGAATTTTTATATGTTAATTGTATTGTAGTATGTCATTCTGGCCAGAAGGGAATGGTACACTGTTAACAAGGTAGTGTTATCTAGAACTTTAAATGATATCTCCTGTTGACAATTTAAGTGATTTTAGTTGATCTTCAAAGAAC
>BMAU01015505.1:0-27174 GCA_019973935.1 Trichonephila clavipes
AAAACAGTAAACTTTAGCTAGAAACTTTCTTCGGGTAAGGAAACATTATGTTTTATAACCTTTGAAACTTGAGACCGAGTTTTAAGGCTCCTAAAAGGAAGTATGTATTCTGAAAGAAAGTAAATAATATAAAATACCCCATAAAAAGAAATTGTTTGAATTGAGTTGAACCACACATTACTTACAAGTCAAATAAAATACTTTATCTCTTATGAAATTAAAGTAGTGCTTCTCAAATTCTCTACATGTACAACCCGATTTTTAGGCATATTTTTATAGCCCCCCACTCTTACAATAACAATATATTGGATGCAATAATAATAAACTTTGAGGCTAAAGCTACAATACGACTGTAATCATAAACCATACAAGTTGGCAAGGTAAGTATTTTATTTTGTATATGACAAGACCATAAGAGTTACTAGTAATTAGTATAACTGGTTTTTGATAAATTAATTATCAAATATTTGCGCAGTGCTGATACATTCATAAGTATATCATATCAGTGTGAATGCGTATTTTATATTTCACTACGTCAGAATGCATTTTGTTTTGCTTCCTATCAATAAGGTGACAATTATTTTAAATATTTTATGTTCGGCATTTCGAAACGTTCATGGTAGGGTTATTAGTTATTACGCCCCAAAGTTTGAGAAATGTTCAATTAAAATAAAATGTAGATTAAATCCTGAACTCGTTTCTTTTACGCGCCCATCGCATCATTATCACTGGAGTATGAAATATTCATGGATTTAAAACCTTCATTTTCTTATTGATTGATCGTTTGTTCCTCCACGTTGCACTTTATAACTATAATAGAGCAACTAACGACGGACCTCGTAATTTTGAACCTCGGTCAAGTGATGATGACACCTGATTTGATATTCCAATCTTAAATCAGTCACACTATGACAACGTGATGACTTTGAGGTATGATAGTTTTAATGTGCACCAGTCCCTCTTTTCTTGGGGGGAGGAGGGGGTACAGCATTGAAGCCTACGAACTCGTCAGAAATAACATCAACCACGAATTCGTGACCTTGACCACTCGACTACCATGACCTCCTTTTCTTCCAAACAAAAATATTTAAAAAAAAACAATGTTTTGAAAACATTTTTTATTCCTTCATTTTTATTGCGAATAAAAAAAACCAGAAAAATTCTTCAGCTCTCGGAACAATTCTGTATTCAACCACCTCTGAGAAAATAACAAAGAACATAAACTGAAACTCGGAACTCTGAAATAATTCAGTTGCTTTTCAAATGCATACTCTTATTTTTTCCAGGTAGTAGTAAATCGCATTGTCAGAGGTTCCAGTCTCTCAGTGTATGGTTTTCATATATATATATATATATATATATATCACCTATAAACAAAGGAATGTTTTTTTCACTTAGAATTTTCATTTATTATTTTGTAGCTTCCTTCCCCCGCCCCCTTTTCTTTTTGGCTTGTAATTTTACTTCATTTTTCCAATACGCTTTCATGTGTTAAAGAACGCAAAAAGCTTGATTTGCTTAACTCATTCGAAATAAAATTATTTTTGGCAGTTTTCCTCAAACATTGTTTAAAAAGTTTTAAAAATAATTTGCTGAACATTTTTGTATATGATCTGTATAACAGTAGAAATGTTTTAACCTTCAGATATATCCCTCACTGTTTTATTACAAAATGTGCAATTCTTTATGTGAATATAATCACTGATTTTTAAAGCAATTTTATATAATAACTAAGATAAAATGCTCTTGTTTTGGTAAAAATTAAAATATCTCTTATCCTGAAGATCATTTCAAAAAAGATATAGCAAAGTAATATATCAAAATTGAAAAATTGAGAATTTGTTTATTTACTATTTGTACAGAGAGCGAGCCCCGTCTATGTAATTTCCTGACAATTTTTACCTATTTTTTCCCATTTTAGTAATAATAATTTATTTTTCTCTTCTTAATGTCAGTAGTTTTTTCTTAAAATGTACGAAATAAATCTAAAGGCCACAAAAAATCTCCATATTTTCATTTTTTAAGAAACAAATTGTCGCAAGTAGTCGGATACCTTAATATACCACTAATCAGTTACAGTTAAATGGTTTAAATTAAACAGTGATTTTATGTACGTAAAACTTTATTCTTTTTTCTCTATTATAAGTTAAAAGGATTTTTAATTTTATTCTTAAAGTGCTTTGTTCGACTTTTTTGTTTTTACTCCAATAATTTCTAGATATTGTCACTAAAATTATATATTAAAAGTTTCAAATTTTTATTTACTTTAAATAAGGAAAAAATTTATATTGAATTGCAATAATAAAAAAGTATATGGTCTAAACATAGTTAAAATTCAATACCTAATTCTTTAATACATGAAATTCTAATTAAGTGCATTCCTTTAGTTTAAAGCTAATAACTGCCTACAGATATGGAATTTTTTGACGAAACTCTAATTAAAAAAAAAAAATAAGCAACTTCAAACATTTAAGCTATTTTTTTCCTCTGGATAATACATCTTAAGTAAACTTTTAATCTTTGAATAAGTAATTCTGACAAATCCTACATTTCTCCATAATCTAATTTAATTCTAAGTACTTCCAACTTTTTTCAGTCCTTTTTTTTCATTACTAAATAAACCAAGTTGAACTTTAAATGCAACAAAACATTGAAGGCTTTTCAACCACATTTGCATATTTTATTCAACTCCATTAAACCTTTAAACAATTGAAAAGCAAACAGAAGCAAGTCTAATAGGGTATTTAAATCTTTCTTTGCATCGCTTCTCATGTTCTCAAAGTGAACCTGTCCCCTTGAGCCACGATCAGAATTTGCTCGGAAGTTGCAAAAAGTCGAAAGAGAAAATGTTTTACCGCAAGGCTGTGGAAGGACTTTCTTCTCCGAGACGCTAACTTGTCTTAGGGACAGAGAAACTTGTTCGAAAAGAAAGATTCTGATTAGGATCGATGAAGGGATCTTTTGTTTGAGCTAGCGCCTATCTCAAATGTTCATCATGTTCTGCGGTTGCATTTGTCAAGTCCCTTAGAGACTTTTGCTGATAAATTTTGTCGTCCTTGTTATTAGTACAAAGATATTTAAGAGCTCAGAGGACTCTTAATATTGCAAATTTTTCAATTGTTTGAAAAAAATATATTAAAGCCTCAATATTTCTGAGTAATTTGGTATCAAAATTGTGTTGATGGGAAAACTTGCGAAGTTATTGAGAAATAAGTAGTGAAATTTAAACAAAAACCCTATCTTTCTTATCTTTAACTTCATTTTTCGCAAAAAAATAAAATTTAGTTTCCACGCAGGATTTCTCAGAAGTTATTCATAATATCAATTTCAAATTTTATACACGTGTTCAAAATAAGGCTCTTCCTAACTTATACATCAATTTTTTTTTTAAAAAATTAAAAGAATTTTTTTTATTTGAATTTTAAGTTGTTTTTTTCTTAAAATTTTAAAATTTTCGTAATAATTGTATTTAAAAATTGTTTTTTCTTCTCTAAATTTCTTAAAAGTTAGCATAACTTTAAAAGAAAACATTTTTATACCAAGAAAAATTAATTTTGTAAATTTGGGTCAATTTTGTACTTCAGAGCCCTTCGCAGTGTAAAATACTGATTTTCATTTTTTTTTTTTTTTTGAAAAATTGTCCAATTTTTATTTCTGTATAACTTTTTTAAATTTTTCTCAAGTTCTCTGAAAATTTGAGAAATATTGTAAATTTATATGATTATCATTTGGTAAAAATTTCAAATTATTGTTTTGTTTTATTGCTAGGTAACATTGGTTAGAAGAAGGATTTTTTTTCAGAGCACGGATATTTGTTAAGGGTCCTGTGCACAGTTAAGAATTTATAATTATTTAACTGTGAAAAATTCTGCTGCAAATTTGAGTAGGGTAAAAGAGGTCGAGGACTCCAATTAAGTAACAAAAAATTTAATAATGAACAAAATACGAACAAATGACTACACGAAGACAATTTGAGGTATATTCAGAAAGAAATATTATAACAGATTATTTACAGTAATGGAAAAACCTACTCGTTATGAAGAATATTTACAGCGCTCCGGAAACGACTCTCCAGAACAATTCCACTAGCACGAACCTGAAAAATCTGTATTTATCGCAGACAACACACACGCAGTTTCTGAACTCGATTTACTCATTTCTGAATTTCACCAAAGTTTATATAGCCAAATGAAACGTCCCAGAAGGTTCAATCCCAAAGACTTCTCGTTGGCTGAAGAGCGATATCATTTTCCGCTAAATTTTTTGCCAAATGGATCAATTTCCCAATCTGATAAACCTGCTCACATTTTCTAGGGTTGCCATAATCTCAATCGAGCTCATGCTGGGGAGTGAACTCTCCCTGTAAAACTCGATTTTCTCCAAGAAGAGTGTTTTTGAAGGAAAACAACATACATGGCATGTTTCAATTTTAATCGTCATTTATAGTGCATAATGCAGGAAAACAGGAATTTCACTGTTTTGTTTTTCTTAAGTGATGTGTCATAAACTAGTAATCAGGGTCGTGGCAATCGAGAGGTCATCGTCACGAACTCATGGTCAGCGTTGTCGAGCTACAGACAAATTTGTTCCCAAAGTTAACCTTATTTAGCATTACTGAAGGTATATTATACCTCCATGAAAGCTATCTTTCTCACCGTTAAAAAGAAGAAGAGAAAGGAAATAAGTCCCAGTTTTTTTTTTTTTTTTATAATCGTTAGCTTAACGTTTTGAAATGAGTTAGTCAAGTAATTCGTAATTTTGTTTCATAGTTAAATTTTTAAAAAAGAACAAATTCAAATCCAAATTTTCTTAAGAAAATTTAACTCTTTATTTAATTTTAATCGCCATTCTAAACTTTTAAATGAAGAACTACTTCATAAAAAAATAAGATTCGTAGTTATAAAACTTAGATTTTCCTATTCATTTAAGAATTTTTAAAATGCTTAAACAAAAAAAAAAAAAAAAAAGGAAGATTCTGAATTTTTTTTTTTAGTAAATTTCTCTCTTTACCTTCAGAGGGCTTATCATTGAGCAGATTTGCTATTTGCTCATTAAAATGCTTTCTTTCACTTTAATTCAATCAAATGAAAATAGAATTTTAATAATTAATATTTCTGTAACACACACTCAGACATATAATTTCATCCTAACATGAATATATAAACTATCTGAGAAAATGTATCAACTTGATTATCCAAAAGATCTTTAGCTTCTGCGAGAGAGACAGAACTTTTTTCTATGGCTACTTTATTGATTCAACTATATCAGGAGTCTGCAACCTACGGCACGCGTGCCTCATGTGGCACGCCGTACACTTCTCGGTGGCACTCTGCACTACTCTTTAAATCTGTCAATGTTTGAGTGGATAGAAATTGATAAATTTGTAATAGACCTTCTTTGACAAACATCATTAAAATTATGGACAGTTACAAAATTACGAAAAAATCTGAAAGATAACTCTTAAGATAAATCTACAGCTATTTTGCAAATTATTTAATATTATTGCTGGACAAATTTAATTGTTTGAAGAGAGAACATTTCATGTACTCTACTTTCCATTTTGGTTCTACATATCTAAGTAAGAAAATCTGCCCTTATATGAAAACTAATTCGAATATTCAAAGAAATTGCTTAACAATTAAATACTCAGCATTGTGTCGAATTGAAAATCACAAATTTTACCCCTAACTTTGCAATATTAAGGGAGAGTGGAGCAAGCACTAGATTCGAATCAAAATTTTTATTCATTTTTATTAAATTATAATGAAGGGAAATACTTATATTTTAGGTTGTCCATTTCTAATTTTCATAAATGTGTTTAAAAATACACATTATACGTAAATTGTAATTATTTTTTAAATTTATGTTGAAGAAATAGTTATAATTTATGCAATTTATTTTTATGTTAAGAAATATCTTTAAATGATTCAGAATTAATATATAGTAAAACTGTAAATATATCTATTTTATTTCCCTCTATTTTAATATCCATGCATTAAAGCGTGAATTGAATTGTTTCAAACAAGTCCTATTGTGTTACACGCTGAATCCTATTGATAGATTGGTTTGGCACGCCACAGCTAAAAGGTTGCCGACCCCTGATCTTGACAATACAAGGCTTTAAATTTCTTTCTGAATTAAAGTTTAAATCAAAATTATTTTGTAAGCATTTTAATTTAAGTTCTTGACTAAGAGCATAGCACATTCTTTCATTTTCTCAGTTAAGATATCAGACTACCCAGAAATCATGATTTTTTTTTAAAAACTGACAAATCTTTTTATAATTGTATCTTATAGGCCATCTTATTAGCTTAATAAAAATACCAAGCTTTTTATTTTCCATTCATTAGAGCAGAAATTACAAGTGTTTTGATGAAAGAAGGTGCTATAACTTTACACAAGATGTCAAACTTTAAAATGCGTTTTATTGGCAAATGTGTTTTTTTCTCGAAAAACTCAAACGGGGACTACGATTGCTCAAAAAGTCTTGCAAATAATTTGCTGAATTTTTTTTGAATGTTTTGTGTAACAGCAGAAGTTTTGACCTTCAGATTTATCAATCACTGTTTTATTTCAAAATTTACAGTCCTTTATGTGAATATTATCACTGTTTCTTAAAGCAATTTCTTGTAGTCACTAAGATGAAGTGCTCTGGTATTTGTAAAAATTAAAATATCTATTATCCTGAAAAGTCATTTCAAACATGAATAACAAAGTAACGCATCAAAATTGAAAAATTCAGAATTTGTTCATAATTTTTTTTTTACAGAGTGGGCCCCGTTTATGTAACTTTTTGTACATTTTCACCAGTTTTTTCCTATTTTAATAATAATAAATTTTTTCTGTTTTCAATTTTATGATTTTTTCCTTAAAATATACTAAATAAATCTAAAAATCACAAAAAAATTCCCATACCTCTACTTTTTTAAGAAACAATTGGCGCAAGTAGTCGGATACTTTAAATCAAGATTATTTTGTAAGCATTTTAATTTAAGTTCTTGACTAAATGCACATTTTTTATTTTGCTCAATTAATAAAATTCCTAAAGCGAAACTAAGAGCATATTTCGCGAAAAGGCTAGAAATTTTCTCGAGAGAACCCAGTTCATATCATGCACAACTCTTCATTTCATCCATAAAAGATTAGATGGCATGTATTATAGATATACGAGTTTTTTATATGGAATCAGAAAGGTAAAAAATAAATAAGAAATCCCCTCTGCTGCAATAAATCAAGATTAATGGCAGTTTCCGGACTAGGCAGCCGGATGATTTGGGTTAAGATATTACTGTTACTGTTCGGCGTTATACATTTTCCCTGTAAGCTCCTTATCCAGTAGTCCTACGAGGAGCAGGGAATCATAGGCCATCCGTTTGTCTTGACAACTTGAGATCAAGAGAGGATACCCCCGCATCACACGCGGATTTATAAATAAACTAGCAGGTATATTCATTCATCGCACACGTGAGTCAAAAAATATAACGATCGAGATAGAAAGATAAAAAAATCTAATGAGGTCCAAATTTAATCAATATTTTGAAATTTTTTAAGTAAATTGTAAATTAAATTCTAAAGAAGGAATGATTTTGTAAGTAAAACATCGAAATAAATAAATAACCCGCGATTTACGGGATTAATTGTAAGGTAAAAAATAAATATTAATTTTATGTTGCTATGGGAGACGATTTCCACAAAACCCATTCTTAGGGGATCTCTACTCTACCAAAGAAACATGGTTGCCACATTTTAAGTTCGATGGTCTAATAATTCAAAAAAGGAAATTTTTGGCTATAAAGCCTCCGCAAGCTCCCTTAGAAGTCGATTCTCCCAAAACTCGCTCTTAGCGGATCTCTATTCAATAAAAAAGAAGAATGTCTGCTAGATTTCAAATCTGCAGGTCTAACGGTTTCGGATATTTCATAATGAGTGAGTAGGTATTCTTCTATATAAATACAGATATCTAAGGGAATTACACATTTCAAACATGTCTCACATTTAAGAAATACTCACCTTACATTACAGCCCTGACTTCCCCTTCTAACATTTTATCATTAAATCTATCATCATGAAAAACATCAAGTGTAAAAGTGTTTATGAAAACAATACTAATCACATGTCTTTCATAAACCGACTTATTTTAACTAGTTTCGGTAAGATCATTTTATTTTTATATTTTATGATTCCGGCTACATATGATATCTTGTTACCTCGTAGATAAACATCTGGTAAATTATTCTCGATTTATCATACAGCATTGAATCGGATATAAAGAGACAATAGCAACAAAATTGTGTTAGTGTGTGGGGATGTTAAGATATTCAATATAGTCATGGGTTAATTGCAATTTCTTGACAGCAAGTCTAGCAAGGGGAGGACACGACTAAGGAAATTCATTTGGGATCAAGACTTGGTGTAATAATAGTACTCCTTTAGGTGTTCACCCCTCAATGCAAATCCGCCGAATGGCCAGTCAATTCGGAGAAATTAGGCTTCGAAATTCATGCTTAGCTTTTATACAGTTAAATTTTAATTTCCCGCAACGAGTTCGTAGACTGATTGGCAAAGCGTCTGCTTACTATGCGCGAGGTCAGGGTTGTTGATCCATGTTATTTTTCTCAACGAAATAGTCCACATCCAATCGTCTTGAAACAATAAATATCCTTTAGATATTTTTCTCTTGGAGGACATGACTGTTAACTAAAAATTAGATTTACCCATAAAATGGTCACTACTCCATTGTTATTTGTTATCACTAAAACTGTTACAATTACAAAAAAAAAAAAAAGTTATATCGTAATTCGTGCCATCACGACATTGATAGCAAAATTGATGTATGTGATTGTTTTATTGATATAATTTCTCGCCAAAACTTTAACGCGTTGTTCTTAAGTAATTGAATTTGTTAGTGCGACGAACCATTACCGGACCACTCAGAAATGTCCGGTTGACCACATGTGACCCACGGGCCGCAGGTTGAGTACCTCTGGTATATAAGAACAATATGCACTTTTCTAACATCTGGTACAATGGTATACATCTCTTACTTTTGTTGATCATGTCTATAAGGTCTCGATGCCACTGGTGGGTCATCACCAATATCAATTTCATTATATAACACACGAGTCAATTCATACTGGTGATCCCCTACCAGTGGTAATGGGGTCTTATAAGTACGATCCAGTAAAGGGATCATTGACTATCATGTAAATAATATATTGGAAGAGGGCATCTTATACCCATACAGCCTCCATACACTTCACCAGGGGCACCTTGTAACCCCAATTCAAGCATAAGACCAGAGAGTACTAAAAAATAAAACAATTTTTGAAACAGTTTTTCAGTTTCTTTTTCCCGTTATAACTTGCGGATAAGGGAACCTTTTTAAAAAACAGTTAATTGCTAGAAAAAGCAAAAAAAAAGTTTCTAAATAGGGGATTTATAAGTACGGGGTAAAGTCAAAAAAATAAAGAGATTTTTGTAATTTCTCTTTCCAAAGTGGTGCAACAGCGCTAGTATCCAGCGCTGAATGAGGACTAGTCGACAACTCTTGTATACATCATGTCACTCGTCTTCCCGTCAGTCGTTGGAGTGTAGCAGACCGTTCAACATCGCTACTCTATTGTCGATCTGCACCATGGAGGACAGTAATTCAATTTTTGTTTGCGAAAAGTGTAAAACCTACAGAAATTATTCGTTGCATCAGTGCCAATTTAAGCTCATTTCGGACCCTGGGAGCAAAAGATCTACAGGCTGCCTTGACACTGGTGGATCGAAATTTATAACCAGAATATCTGGTTAAGTCCAGCTTATCCTGGCCCCTGGGCACCCGTCCCAAGCACTCAATGGATAACTCTTTAACGGACACACCACTAAAATACAATTTTCTATGATAAAGTACTTGATAAATGTAATGTTCTCATCCTCTATAAATATTATTTGGCTACAAAAAATATCAATCGTGGTTTTTTTCCTGGGAGATGACTGGACGTTATAGCCACTGCGCATTTAGGACGTTTAACTTAGTTTTCAGGACAGAAATAAGGAATCATATTACAATAAACTTCTTATGAAAAATTAACACATTTATGTAATAGCTATTTCAATAACAATTAAGTACAAAGTATAATGTAATTAAATAATAATAGAATAATTGTACAACATAGAAATATATACTTACTTAGAAAATAGATAGAATACTTAGACTATACATTGAACTTGGTATATATCCACATACATATTTTATTTAATTTTAGTATGAAAAGTAAGAAATAAAGTAAAATTTTTGAGAATTTAAAGTAGTTATTTGCCAAATTTGGTGAGCTATTTACTGTGGAACTTAATTATATTCAAACGTTTTCTCCGAGCAGGAAAGCTATAATGAAAGATTTTCGAACCCAAGAATCTTGTACCACATGTTGTAAACAAAGTTTGTTTATATTTTGCACCCCCAACATTCTCACGTGATTCTAAATGCTCTCTCGAGTACAGGAAAAGCGAAAGTTTCTGAGGTCATGGTGAAATTCTTTTTTTCTGTTCAAAATACAATTTGTAGGAGAAAAATTGTTTTTAACTATCCATCAGAGAACATGTGGCTAGAGCCTCTATCCACGCATATATTAAAATGGGTTAGAGAAAAAAAAAACCTAAATAAAACCTTTTTCGTTTAATTTTACAATTCCTTAATTCATTCAAATGAGAGAAAAGTATACTTGAGACATGGTGAAATTCTTTTTCAAATATCAGAAATTTTATTTATAGTAATCAAAATACAATTTGTAGATTTACACAGGAACGTTAGCAATCAAAAAAAATTGTTTTTTACAACTACCTTGTGTCTTTTTCAGAGGACATGAAATGCAAAGCAAAATTTCAAATCAACTCAAACGTTTCTCGTGCTGCCATTCGTATTAATTTTTATGCGTTTCAGTTTCAATTAATCGCATATAGATAGATTAAAGTATGCTTCAATACCCAGATTCAACTTCCTTATTTACATTTATAAACCATAAAGTCGTACAACACAGCAATCAAAACTACAAAATTGTTCATGGGGAAAGTGTAGCATGTTCTAAAATATTGTGTAAAACGTTTTTCATTATGCATTATATTTTTCAGAATACTCATGCTTATCCATATATCATAAAACTCTTTCACATGGAAAAAGATGAAACAGAAATACATTTACAACTTCCTAAAAAAAAAGACGGAGATAACCATACCAGTAAGTTCGAAGGTCAGCTAAAGTAATATTTTATGTTAAAAGAAACGTAATAAAAAATCTCTCATCGTTTGATATCGTTAAAAGAAACGTAAAAAAAAAATTTCTTTAAATTTGGTTATAGGAATGATGATCACAAGATGATAAAAATAAATTATATCAGTTTAAATGTGTATTTTTTATTATGTCGCGTTTTACTTCATTCCAAAAGTAGCCATTGCCCGCTAAAGGGATAAACCAGCACTGCGTCGTACGCAAGCGCAGTATGGTGACAGCTGTTTATCGCGAAGATCTACGAGAATGGATAGAGAACTTCAAATACGGAAGAACTTCTTTACGTGACGACAAAGATCGGGAAAGATCATTAACGTAAGCTACTGAGGATCTTCGTCGTTGAGAGTACAGTGATGGAAGGGATGGTTAGTGTTCCGCTCAGGTATCACACCTTCCGCAAAAAAAAGCGATTCATTGCCCTCATTTCCTTCTTGATGCAGATCTACGGTGAAGCTGCTTTGTTGAACGGTCTCCTACACTCCAACTACTACGAGAAAAGACGAGTGAAACCTTGTATAGAAGTGTTGCTGACCACCTCTCATTCAGCGCTGGCAGCGTCGGGGTACTCATTTGGTCAGTGCTTCTCAAACTTTCAATGCTGGCCACCCAATATTCAGTGAGATTTTTCGTCGCGCCCCCTTCCATACAGTAATAATGTATTGAATCCAATGATACTATACTTTGAAGCAAAAGCTGCAATTCGACTTTAACCTCTGAAGTGCCACCAGCGTAAATAAACGTCTCGCTCAGTCAAAGCGTTAATCGTCTTGGACGTATATATACGTCTTTCCGAAGTACGATCTTTTCTGTGCACTGCTTTCCATAAATGCAAAAAAGGACATTGATAGTGTTTGCGAAAGATTTACGTATTTCAGAGAATTTACTTATTGCGAATTCCCCCCCCCCGAATACATCACATTCGCGTGCCTGCGTGGAAAGTGGTGACGTTGGGGAGCGAATCGCGTAACTTTAAATCGTCAGTAAATTAATTAAGTAATGGTTTGGAAAGCCCATGGGGTCACTGGTAATTATAAAATGGTTCTTAACTTAGTATTGTTAGATAAATTGTAAAGTACATTGCGCAATAATGATACATTTATAAGTGTATTATGTCAGTATACACGCGTATTTTGTTTTTTATCATGTCAGAATGTATTTTGTTTGATTACTTTCAAAAAATAAATATTTTTTTTGTTTTCGACTTTTCACTATGCTCACGCCTCCCTCGTAAAGTTATCACGTCCTCCGGGGGGGGGCGCCACTCAGTTTGAGAAATACTGCATTAGGTGGAGCAAGCAATTACCTATGGGCCTCGCGCTTTTTAGGGGTCCACAAGAATGCATTCTGTTTTCTGTCAGTGCTCCAAAAACAGGCTACAGGGCCACGAGAATTCAACTGCCTAAGGGCCTCCACGTCATTTAATCCGATACTGAGCACTGGATAGCGCTATTGCCGACTCTTAGAAAGAGAAATTACAAAAGTCGCTTTATTTTTGACTTACCCTCGCATCAATAACTCATTATAAACAAGAAATTATAATGCGGATCATATTGAATGCTTCTAACTTAGTTGAAATAGGCACAATGTGTGTGTGGAATGTCTATCATCATTATTGTGCCAAAATTCCACTTCCGTACCTGAGCGAGAGAAACCCTCACAGGAGAATTAATGAACTCGGCAGAAATAATTTGATCTGGTAAACCATTAGTAATCCGACTGTTATTAAATTTCAACCAGGGACTGTTTGTCGACGATAGAAAGTAGATCGACGAAACACTGGAGGTTCGTCCATGCACTTTAATTTTATCATACGAGAAAAAAAATGCTATCTATAATAATTGAAGAAGAGAATGTTTCTCTTTTTTATGCTTTGTTTATTCGAGTACAAAAAGAATGAAACAGAAAAAAAGATCTTGCTCATATGATGAACAAAAAACTGACGCATTGTTTGCTTTAAATCACTAAGCTTAAATATAAATCCAAATATAAGTCTATAAAATTTTAATTATGGAACACTTAACTTTTAAACTACATAGAATAATGACTTAATTCGGAGAGTATTTAAAAAAATGTATTTATGAAGGGTGAGTGTGAGTATTTATTAACGTCCAAATATAAACAACACGAAGGCTTTGGCGACGGACTTCGTTATTTTGAGCCGTGATCAAATGATGAGGGTGACATCTGAGATGGTATTCCCCACTCCAAATTACCACGCCACACCAACGGGAGGACGTTTGAGCCTCGATACATTTTGCATGCTTTAACCCCTCTACACAGGGGGTTTTCAATGTCACCAGGACTTGAACTCATGACACGCCGTTCACTTGTCCGTGACCATAACCAGTAGTTTACCACGACTACTGTATTTGTAAAGAATCACTGTTAAACTGATTGTATTTATAATACTTAGGCATTATACACTCATTAACTGCTACATCCCAGTTATCAAATATTCATGAATAGAAATAAAACTTAATACCACAAATAATTTTTTATTGGTATTGATTTTGTGTTATTCTCTGCTCTAAGCATCTAAAGTGAAGGGACAGAAACGGATTGGCAAACTCTAAAAGTATCCAAACTTTGGTTCTGTTTTTCCCGTCCGACTGCAAATAAAGCGCATCTCACCACTTTGAAAGAGTATCTGTTTCGATTTCCCGACATAAAGATTGGAATCGATGAGAAAAGAAAACAGAACGATTTATTGTGTTGCCTAAAAAAGAAAGCAAATCTTTTTATCGGCTGCTCACAGGTCGTGAAATGGGCTCCCCGGAGACATAGATATATCAATTTCTTTATTGACCCAAACACAATGCTTGGAAGAAAAGTTAGAATTTCAGGCTCGATACCTGAAGAATCTTTAGACTTAGTTCTCTGATACAAAGCTGAAAAGAATGAAATAGGAAAAATCTTCTGCAGATTTTTTTTGGAACATGTTTTCCCAATAAGAAAGAACTATTTGTGGTAAGGAGTGACTGCCATGATTAAAGCTGTTGCCGTGAGTAAAGAAATATCATACATTTGATGCATACATAGATTTGAAATGCATCTATGCTTAGCTTTCTGTTTTGCAATTCCTACTATTAGCTCCAAACTCTATATATTTATTTATTTATCTTGGTGGAATTTTCAATCATTAATAAAAAACATTTTAAAGCGTCCATTGAGCTGAAGTTCTTTGTACATGATTTTATTTTGGATGACAATACAAGAATTTAATTATAATTGATAAATATTAAATGATTAAAACTAATTATATAAAGAATTACAAGTACAGCCACATTGGCATCCTTTTTGGCGACTTCTGTCAAAACTTGAAAAAGTTTTTTTTTCTCACGTTTTAAAGTATTCAGTTGAGCTGAAATTTTATATACATGATAGAGTTTTGGATGACAATACGATACTTTAATGATAATTAATATAAAATTAATTACCACTTAATGTTGGGATTCTGTCATATGTGTATACATATTTATATTGATTGTAACTATTTAATAAAAAGTAGCTAAAATAAAATTTTCTTTGTTGATCTAAGTAGGAAATGACTTTAAAAAATTTTATAGTACTTGTTTTTCATAAACATTTCTTTAATTTTATAAAAGTTTTTGTTT
The DNA here is from genome assembly GCA_019973935.1 of Trichonephila clavipes. Taxonomy (NCBI): domain Eukaryota; kingdom Metazoa; phylum Arthropoda; class Arachnida; order Araneae; family Nephilidae; genus Trichonephila; species Trichonephila clavipes. Next base: position 14,887 of record BMAU01015505.1, read on the forward strand.
ATTTATGAAAGAATATAGAAATCAGCTATAATGCAAGAAATAAAAGTTTTTAGAATCAGCACTTGTTTTCATAATTATAAAAAAATATGGTTAAGTAGATTGGAGTTCGAGGATTTCATGATATCAGTCTTAAAGAGCAAGACAATTCTTCAGGGACGATGAAACTTTGTTGTCGAAAAAAAATCTACACGAATGCAGAACACAACAGTAAAATTTTGAAAATAAATCCCAAAAGGTCTTCACATTATCTACAGTACTCCGTCACAACTATCAGTCTCGTAACTATTGTAATGCAGTGCTTGTAGACTCTCAATATTTACGACCCAATTTTTACTGCTAATTTTCATCACCTCCCCCCTCCGTACATCAACTATGAATTCGACGCTGAAGCTACAATACGACTTTAATAATAAACTGCATAAAATATCAAGATAAGTATATATTGAAAATAATTTTGTACATGACAAGCCCATGAAGTCACTAGTAATTACTAAAACTTGTTTTTAATATTTAGAACTTATAAATTAAATATCAAATTCTTTTTCATACTGATACATTTATATATATATATATATATATATAAACATCTTAAATCAGTGAACATTTTTATTTTATTCAACTCCTACTATTAGCTCACACTCTCTATATATTTATTTGTCTTCGTAGAATTTTCAATCGTTAATAAAAAACATTTTAAAGCGCTCAACTGAGCTGAAATTTTATATACATGATTATTATGGATAATAATACAGTAATTTAATTATAATTAATGAAAATTAATTGATTAAAACTAATTATTTCAAGAATTACAAAAAAATCCACGTTGGCATCGTTTTTGGCGACTTAGCGACCATTTTGGAGACTTGTGTCAAAATTTAAAAATGTTTCTTTCACACATTTTAAAGCGCTCATTTGAGCTGAAATTTTCTCTACACTATTGTTTGAGGTAAAAACGCAATAATTCAATTATAATTAATATAATTAATTGACTGAAACTAATTATTCAAAGAATTACAGATACATCCTCGTTGGTTTTATTTTTAGCGACTTGTGTCAAAACTTGAAACGGTTTTTTCTCACGTCTTAGAGCATTCAGTTGAATTGAAATTTTATAAACACGATTGTTTTGGATGCCAATACGATACTTTAATGATAATGAATAAAAATTAATTACCACTTAATGTTGTGATTCATACGGATATACATATCTATATTAACTATAAATAAAATGTAGCTAAAATAAAGTTTTTCTTTATTGATCTAAGTAGGAATTAACCTATTTTTTTATATTACCTTTTTTTTATTATATAAGAAGGTATTTTGTTTCGCTTCCTTTCAATAAATTAATGATTATTTTAAGTCTTTTATTTTCGGTTTTTCGATATGCTCGAGACCCCCCGCCGAAGGATAAGTTATTTACATTATTTTATGCATTCATTACACAAAATTCATATATAACAATCAATAAAAATAACTTATAAATCAATTTCATAAGAAATCACAAATTGCAACAAATTTAAAAATGCACACTTTTATGAATTATTTTTAGCGAAGTCCGAATTTCGGTAAAAATATAATTAATGTATTAGTATAATAACTAATATATTTTTAAGTGTATTTATTTAAACTCTTTTTAAGAAAGAATTTCTTAAAAATATGTTTAAATATTTTTAGCAAATAAATATATTCTTTAAATATTATATATTTGGATGATTCTCAGGAAATAATTTTGGAAAAATATGCTTAAATGCAATATTAATATATTTTTTAATATATTTTTAAAAATATATATATTGAGACTTTGTTTTAGGGAAGAGTTTTATAATAACACCTCTCATGTAATATGTTCTTTAAATTACTTATTTTTACTCGAAACAAAATTTAAAATATTAATAAACAATTCAAAGAAATGAATGAAAGAAAACATTTTTTTAAAAAAAAATTTACCGTATTTATTCGAATCTGAGCCACATTTTGTTTCCAATGTTAATGCTACTGAAAATCGCGTGGGGTTGAGAATCGAAAGCGAAAAAATTTGGTGGATGGGGGAAACTGAACCTGATATTCATGCTTATAACAATTATAGGCTCATTTATGTATTTAAATTTTTTTAATACTAGTTAAACAGATTAATTATTCCCTTAATTTTTTATTTTAAATTTAAATTTTTTAAATTTCGTCATATCGAATATTGCATAGAACAATTTTACATTATTTTTTCCGCAAAAACGCGTTGAGAATTTTACAGGTGGTGGGGTGAAGAATAGAATCGATGATGGTTTAGATTCGAATAAATACGGTAATGAATTTTTTACTTGAAATAGTTTTATCATTTCTTCTAGAGAATTTTTACTTTTTATTCTTCTACAAATAAATGTGGATGAATTTCTCTTAGTAAACTTATTCTTGCTTAAATAATAAAATGAATTCTTCTTGTTTTTGACAGCCAGAGAAGAGAATATGTGGCCTCTTAAAACCCGTAAAACATTTCAAACATTTCACATCCTTCAGGCCATTCAGATAATTCAATTCCTAAATCTAAGTTCTTACAGTGTACCATATTGTTTCGAAATAATATAATTTAGGCCTTTTTGTATCGTTCAAACGAAAACGCTTCTGGCTGAGAGGAGTTTTGAAAAAAACTATTTTGTTTAGATGCCGCAGACGATCCTTTCAATTATTTTATATCAGCATTGTCATACAAAAATGACACTGAAACAATCCCCGAAAAAGTTTTTTAGCCCAAATAAAATATAGCGGCTTTATTTTCCTCTATTTATTTTGAATATTTGATAAGATGGCACAAAATGGAGGGGGAAAAATTTTACTTTTCAGTTGGATACTTATTATGTTTCTTAAGCTTTTTTTCCAACTGACAACCGCCAGATGGCTTGCTCACATTTTTATTCGTTTTTAAGGAATATAAAATGGAAAATAAAGGATTTTTGCGTTTAAGAAAAAAGGTTATCTTTGAAATTGAAAGATGGGTAGGAAAAATTTTTCTTCTTATTCGGGAACGTAAAAAAATACAAAAGCAGAATATCATTAGCATCTTTTCTAATGTTTCATGACTAATTTTTAAATGAGTTGGTGGAAAGAAAATACAGTGAAAATCGCTTAACAATAAACTGAAGGAACTAAAATATTTTTTCATATTAAAGGATATTGCAAAAAAAAAAACGTATGTCAACAAAATTAAGTTTATTATAGTTTATTTTATTTACCTAGATATGTATATATGCAAATATTAATAAAAAAATAAAAAAAACTCAAATATTAATATTCACAAGAGCTTAATGAAATTTACAATACAAAAGTTTCAAGTTTTTTGGAAATCAAAACATTTACTGAGTTTTTAGATAATTATCTGGTATTTTTGTCTACGTTGTCTTTTTTTAGTACCAAACTGTCGACAAATTGTTCAATGTAGTCCATTTTGTCATTCATTTCATCATTGTAATGTGCGTCTAATAACTGCACATACTTTTCATGACGTTCCTCATTTCGAATGATGTGGGGACAGGAGCTGCATTATTCATTTCATTTTCATCGTCAGAATCTGCAGCAAAGATATCTTTTGAGCTTTGAAAAAACTCCAAAATGTGTTTGCCTGCCATAATTAGAGCTGTTCACACATTATCATCACCTTCTGCAACGAATTTTTTCTGATAATACAGTAGGACAATCCAATCCGGCTGGTGTTTTCTGTATGTATTTTGTTCATTCCCAGAAGGGAACTCTTTTCGTGTTAAACAATTTTCGTTTCGTGTTAAAATGCATGAAAATACATACTAGTTCATCGTTAATGTTGTATTATTTCGTGTTAACTGATGTTCCGACTTAATCTTTTCTTTACCGCATTATGATTTACAGCAGTTTATTTTTCATGCAATATTTTTTAATCACTACATTGAAAAAATTAAGGGATATACATATAAAAACTCAACCTGAGGAAATTTAATCCGTTAGAGCTAATTAATTAATTAAAGATATTCAACAGTAAAATTAATTATATGCACTGTTCACTTAAAAAAATAGTCAAATCGTTTTCTAATGTCTTCATTAATCTACAAAAAAAAAAAAAAAAAATAAGATGCTTAACTTTTGACATTAACTACTTTTTTGGAACAAAAATGACAACCATCGCAATTCAGCTGAAAATCAGTTTCTCCTTTAAAACGATTCGCCTTCTCCGCTTAAAAACTCATCATAGAGCCCATGCTGCCATATATCTGGGAAGAGTGGATTTAAAAGAATATTCCTGCTAAGTATCGTCAGAGTATTCGTAAAAATGGTTATTTTATGTAATTTGAGTGTGAGTGGTACTTATAAGTACCATCGGTAGATAAAGGGTTAAGCGTTTTCGCGTTAAAAGTACTTCACAGGTAAACAAGTATCGAAAAACTTTCGTAGGTTAAAAGTATTTGTTCATAATAATATGAGTGCTAAGTGACAATAAAATCAATCGTTGAATAATAATAGATTCCAAACACAAAGAATCAAATGAATAAATCCCGTTTTTAAAAAATACTGTTTTGTGAAATTAAAACAATAGATTGAATACTTATTTTGAGCATTTTTTGCAGTTATTTTATTGAGTAACAGATTAGCGTCTTTAATAACTTCGATTACGTTAGCTAGAACAAGAAATATTTGTTTGGATCATAAAACACACGATCATGTTTGAAGTGGCAATATTTTACAATGACGCCAAAATTTATTTGAAGATCAAGAATTCAATCTTTATTTACTGAACTTTAGAATTCTTTATAAAATAATATTTCTATCAAATAAATATTTAAAATACCGCGTGGAAATAAATAGGTTTAAAAGTGCATGATGTGTCTGTAAATTACAAAGAAAAAACACGTAAAAAGTTAATGTATTTGCAACGGGCATCCTTCTACAAGTCGCCAACAACAAAATAGGAATAAAAGCCTTTAACGACTGACCTGAATAGGGATTTCTTTCGTCTCAGTCGTCTAAGACATGAATGATGTAGCTGCGGACCGGTAGGTTGGTGGCTCAAACAAATACCCCTACCAAGGTCAAGAGCTTGTCACCGAATATTAAAATAAATATTTATATGAAGTGAGTAAAAAAAGCAATTTTCCAGACGACTAATAAAAAGATGCTAGCAAAGAAATGTATGTGTTCATTTTTAAGCCTTCTACCAAGACTCATTTTTAAAATTTTCCATTTGAAATCCTTCTTGATTGTAGAATTTAATACTGAACAAAATTTCAATTTTAGCATTACTTTGTTGGTTTGAATGATGATCTAATTTATATTTTAGTTAGTTGTTATTTAAAATCTAACTTTATTACTGTTTAATAAATCGATTTAAAAAGGTCAGTTCCAAAAGAGAAAGAAAAAAGTACTCAGAAAATAGTTGGAAGAACACAACCAATCTGCGTGATCACTAGCACAATAAATACACTCATGGACAAAAAAGTTAGCGCACCAAGAAGGAGTCGTCAAAATGAAACGAAATTTTACGTACATAATAATTACTTTGATATAAGTAAATGTGTTTATAAAATCAAAGAAAAAGGATAATTTATTTCAGAGAAAAAGGCAAAAGAACGGAGGATTTAATACCCTGTTGAACCACCTCTAGCGCGAGTGCACGATGCGATACGATCGGGCATTGAAGCATACAAGTTCTGCATGATGTCTTGGGACATTACGTTCCATATTTGCTGTTACCTGTGACGGGGCTTTACGGAGTTTTTCTACTAATCCTCTTGGGGAATCTTTGGGGCTATCAATTGAGTTATTTCACAGCCATCCCTCTCAAGAAGAAACCTTGACATGCACATTAGTTATTAGACATATAGTGGAGGTTTAGTATTCGAAAGAAGAAGGAGGAAAGGAAGCTGAGTTGCTGAACGCAGTGCGGTTACGGTAAGGATGTGAACTGAGACGCGTAATTACAGTACGCGATTTAGATATTCAAATTAATTAAGAAAGTTAGGATTATTAGGATAACTTTAAGTAAAGTTAAGCAGATAGGATTTCAGGCACTTATTTACATGACATTTTGAGCTACGATATATCACTCTTGATTTTCCCTCTATAGTAATATTGTCTTGGATTATTATAGTTGATAATAATAAATTGGAGTTCTATTATGGCTAGCTTGAGTCATCAATCTTTAACCCCTATAGATTTGGGTCGAGTAGATGAAGAGATGGCTTCCCCAGGAGGGAGGCTATCACAAAACTTGCCTCTAGTTCGTTCAAACTCGTTGGATGCCCAACTTGCCGTCCCAAATTATTCCAGATATGCTCGATTGGAGACAAATCTGGTGATCGGGCAGGCCAAGAAAGGGTAGTAACTGTGTAGAGACAGTCTTGTGATACCCTTGTCGTGTGAGACCGAGCATTGTCTTTTTGAAAATCGGCTCCTGGGAACCGTTGCATGAGTGGCAACATATGTGGCTGCAGGATGTCATGGACATACCGCTGGGCTGTCATGGTGCTACTGACCAATACTAGGAGTGACCGTGCATTATAGCCAATGGCATCTCATACCATCGCACCAGCTATGGGAACGGTGTGTCGCTATAAAGCAAAGTCAGGATTGAGGCTTTTACAATGGCATCTCCACACACAAAAACGATTGTCATCACTGCTGAGATTCAATTTGGATTCGTTGCTAAAGACTACCTGGTTCCATTCCGCTGCAGTCCAGTTTCCTCGTGCGTGGCACCACTCCAAACCGAGATGTCGGTGGGAGGGCGTCAAGGGTAGCGCACGTAATGGACGCCGTGGTCCCAAATGTTCTTCAGCCAGGCACCTTCGTATGATTCGAGAAGACACTACGGCCTCTAGTGAAGGTGCTACCTGTGCCTGGATGGCAACCGATGAAGCAGTTGGCTATACGCGTGCATTTCTTAGGACGTGAGGGTCTTCATGACGACTAGTCTGTCGAGGGCGTCCTGAGCCTGGTCTTCGGGTAAATAAAATCTCTTGGATACACTGGTCTCCCCACCTCCTCACAACACAATCAGAGCAGACTAATTGACGAACTACTCGCCTAGTTGACCACCTAGCTTCCATCATGCCGAATATTCTTCCCTCTCTCAAACTGCGACAGCTGTTCGTATTGTCTTCGAAAAACGGCGTAATGTCATGTTTACCTCAGCTTTTACTTCGTAAACGATTCAGTACACTGAAACAAGCTTTGGTTACATGTTTTATACACCACTGAGAACTACGTTAAGCGCCCTCTACCGGCTATACGTAATGCGCAATCAGACTGCATTTCTAATCATTTGCCTATCTCCCCGACATGTACCTTCATGCCAAGTTTTGTTAAGATCTCGCAATTATTTCTTGATGCGCTAATTTTTTGTCTATGAGTGTATATTCAGTCACATTGAATTAAAATAATGTTTTAATGTAAAACATACATTGGAAAGAAACATATTAAAAATGAGAGCTTTACATGCCTTATAGGTTTTGGCTTTATGCCTTTACAAACTTTAACGTTTTTCTTAAACTTTCGATTTTGTAGATATAAGTGTTTTTTAATCCTCAGGGCTTTTTCTGTTCAGGATATAGCTTTAAAATTTTTTGTATATGCTCCCAAAATATGTTCCATAAAAGTTAGTATAGATTTATTGGGCTGAGATCTCTAGTTATTTTTCTAAGAAATGCTTAATTTAATATTTTTTAATTTTTCTTGTTAATAATTATTAAAATTCAACAAAGGAATAGATTTTCAAATCCATACTAATTTTTCGTTGCAATAATCTAAGAAACTTGAATCACTTGAAATGACTAAACATTTTAAAATGTGAGCATTTTATAAAAGTTTGAAAAAAACTTCAAAATTTCCTTAGTTTTTAAAATTGTAAAATAATGGCTGGTCAAACTGACTTTGTACTTTCAGAATCAACTTAATAACATAATCTGAATATAAAACATAAATTATTTTTACTGTTACTGTTTCTCCAATTTTTTTATTCTTAACAATGGTAGTGTGTATTCTTAAAGTAATGCTTGAAATGCATTAACTTTTCCTCTTGCTATCAATAGTAACTCTAGAAGAATCACGAAATAGAAATTGTCAGCAAAACAAAGCTTTGGAACAGTAGTGTTCTTTCTCTTACAATCCGTAGCATCGTAGAAATTTCTTTAAATGAAACAAGTTTTTTTTTTTTTTACGTCGTGATGTTTGACGCATTGATCTGTTTGTTAGAACTTTGTTAGAAAGAAACTCTTACAGCTACACGAAAAGACAACTTAATTTTTTATTTTCCTGAGTGAATGCTTCCAGGGGAGGAAAAGAAATTATGTTTAATTGGAGAGCAGTAATCGTCTCATTTCTGATTTATTTCTCACTTTCGCAAGCAGTTGTTTCATAGCAGGGCTTCAAACCGTAATTTTTTTAGTTCCAAATACATACAGTTGGACCTCTATATAATGAAGTCGCTAAATCCCGCAAAAAAGTTCGTTATATGGAAAATTTGTTATATAAAGGTTCATCATTTAATATAATATATAAAACACATAAAACAAATTTTAAATTCACAAACACACTATATATATTAAAAGAAGTAATTATTCACACCTTTTTTTAAATTAATATATGTTTATTTTATATATATTAGCCATCAAAAAAGAAAACAAACTTCAAGGAAAACAAAACAAAAAGAATTTCGAAGAATTCACTGTATTTTCAACACTAACTAAATCATTTTATACTAAAATTAATGAATTTTAAGGACATTTTATATTATTACCACACATTATTTAATAATTAGAACACAGGGACACGGGACAACTCCACCGAGGGTGAAAGAGGATATCGAAGATGTTTGTAGTGAACTGGGCAGTGGGGGGTTAGGGTTACACTTCTTGTATGAAACGTCCGGAACTCTATTGCTCTCGGCGAGTTAGGATCTAATAAAACCAGTTCAAGAATAATTACCACCATAAAATGTGTTAGAGAGAATAACTTGAAATTTTTTCAGAAATACTTTTAAAAAAACGGAGAGCAAACATTGAATGACAAAAGAAAAAGTTCGTTCTATAGAAAATGCACTTCTCTATAGAGAGTTTATTTTACGAAGAAAATCGTGAAACGTTCAAGGCTCCAGGAAAAAGTTCGCAATATTTTGGTTCGACTGTATATCGGTTCCATTCCGGTTTTTATTCCGCCAAAAATAACGGTTTTCGCTTCAAATACGAATGAATAATTTATTTTATGTAAAAAGTGGTTATATAATTAAACTTTTCCCCTATGAATAGCATCGCTTACAGCGCAAGCGGGTGAACGGAATGGAGCGAAATTTCTATATGGACTATACAAGAGATGCCCTCACAGAATTTCGAAAAAAAAATTTTGTTCCAAAATATCCACCAGAGGGTGCCTTTTCAGTGAAAACATGAAATTTAGCACAATAAACATAACATGGAAGTTTTCCGAAATATTTACAAAGCACTTCAATGTAACCAGACGACAGTATTTTGGCTTCAATACACCTGTTTTTTCTACATAATATTGATTCATGGATATAAACATTATGAATATTAAATGAAAATGAAAACCTCAAAAGTTATTTCTCTTGAGATATTCAACTAATAGAAATTCTTAAAAATATGCATTGGTATAATTCGCAAGTTTTTTAGTTCCAATGACCTTTCTTTTCTTATTTATTTAGAGATATAACGTTAAAGATCTAACATTTTGTAAAATAGGATAGGATAGGTTTTTTCAAGATGTAATGCTCATAAGTTTTTCCTGATTTATTCTGAGGAGTATGAACACTGTTTATGCTCCTCAAGGAAATAGTTTTCGAAGTTTGTAGTTTCTATCCATGTATCTGTCTCATTTCTGTCCCTATGCATCGCATGGATACAAACTTCGAATCATTTTCATTTGAGCATCCCTTACTTTTATTTTTACTTATTAGGAAATATTATACCTTGATCCTTAATTGGGCTCTTTTTTTGACACACAAAAAAGAGAAAATGTTTTATAAAGGAAAGTAATTTGCTGGAGACAAAAATTTTCGATATTTCACTCATGGGTTGTTTCAGGTATCTTCAAAACGGAAAATCGATTAAAACACAAAAACTGATGGCAAAAAAATACCTCCATTTATCAAGAATATAATCGTAAATGCATTTCCTCATTGTTCATAAATCACTGTTTTCCTATTGGATAAAAGGAGATTATCCATTAGGGACCCTTTTTATTGAACGATGGAATCAGTGCCTCGGCATTCATCATAATGAATCGATTTGTTGTGAAATAGGACGACAGCAATTTAAAACCTGTTAGGTAAGCCCTTTTGCTTCATAGACTTTTAAAAATAATTTTTCTGGTAATAAATTTCTATTAAAGTTGAACGTCGTTTATCCGAATCAATTGGGAGCGGACACCGTTCGGATACGCGGTTGTTCGGGTAATCGAAAACGGAATGCGATCCATGCAGTATATGAAACCGGACACTATACGAATATTGAAAAACATCACATGTGTGGCAAACGTGCTTGAAGAAAAAGCAAAAAAGGAGCAAAATGTCGCAACTTTACCTTTATTGTGGAAAATAATCACTTATTTTTCTCTGTACCATTGTATACCTTCGCTTCAATATACAGTTGAACCTGTTTTTGTGCGGTAGATAGTGACCACATAAAGATAAATGCACAAATATATATATATATATATATATATTCAAAGATTTCATAAATTCTTACATAAAACAAACTAATTCGTGAAAATACTACAGAATTTTATGCGGTGGATAGGGATCGCATAAAAAAAGTCGCATTTATAAAATATACCAATTAATTGCAAAACTTATGTAAGAGTATTTCCATAGCAAAATAAATAATTAAATAATACACATGAAAACATTTTAAAAACATATAGTTTCTCATTGTATACACAAATAAGTTTTCAAAATGCACATACATTTCATTGCTACTCATCGTAATCCAAAGCCCTGTAATGAATGAATTCAAAATCACTTTCGTCAATTAAAGGTACAATTTCAATTGATTTATTTTTTGGCAACATAAAGTAAGAGATAAGTTTTTGTGACGAAGGTCGGGTGGTCAGTTGTTTGCAAATGTCCCGATAACTAGATATACATGATTGAAGCTCTTTTTGAAATTTTATACACCTTTCTTAATTGGTATCTATTTTATGAAAATGGTTCTCCAATTTGTGGGAAAGCTGGATCCATGCAAATTTTTATCCACTCTGAAAGAATCCGGTTCTTTTTGTCCGTCTTCTTAATCTATCGAATTATTGATAATGTCACTGTCATTCAAAGTTTCGTCTTCAATCAATCGAGGGCTGTTGGAGCGTTGAGAGAAAGCAACTGAATGCGCATTGTCGGGAGACTGCAACAAATGAACAGAACGTCTTGAAGTGTCTACATTTCAATGGCGTAACGTACACCCCCGCATGATGGGGGGGGGGGAGCAGGATTCTAAGTGCCCAAGCCCTGACTTACGCTAAATACTTATTTACCCAATTTATAAAATATTAAAGACGAAAGCTGACTTTCAGGGGGCAGGGGGTTCTTAACATTCTCCGTTACGCCACTGGTAAATAGATATAAAACATTACAGTGCCGCCAAAGCCATTGAAACTCATACACCGCATAAAAAAAGATCGCACATAAAAAATCGCACAAAATAAATCGCATTAAAAAAGACCGCACAAAAACAGGTTCTACTGTACTGGCATTTTACATTTCAAACTAAATAAAAGTTTAATAATTTACAGTTAATGAATTAAATCAGTGCTTCTCAAACTTTCTATACTTGCGAAGCAATTTTCAATCATAATTTTCTTCGCGCCCCCTCCATATAATTACAATGTAATGAATTCAATGATAATATACTTTCACGTATAGCTACAATGCTACTCTAATTATAAACCATACAAATTATTAAGATAAATGTTAAATTTTGTACATAATTTTATGGCATGTCCATAGGATCACTGATAATTATTTAATTTGTTCATAACATAAAACTGTTAAATTAATTATGGAACACATTGTGCAGAACTTATACATTTATAAATGTATTATATCAATGTAAATGTGCATTTTATTTTTTATTATGTCAGAATGATATATTTTTTGGCTTGCTTTCAGTAAATTAATATTTTTTTTTAAAAAAATAATATTTTATTTTCGACTTTCGGATAAGTTTGCGTCCCCTTTGTAGGGTTGTGATAGCCCACGGGCTGTGGGTATCAACTCTACATCCTCCATGCAACCTAAGTTTGAGGGGATAAATGATCGATCACTTA
>BMAU01015506.1:0-139348 GCA_019973935.1 Trichonephila clavipes
GTTATAGGCCAGGGATGGCGAACCAATGGCACGCGTGCCAATGATGGCACGCGACAGAATATTTTGGGCACGCCATCGATCAAAACGATTTGCATTTGGCTTAAAATAATTAAGTTTACTATTAAGTATTATGAACAAACGCGAGTGATCCGTCGCGATGCCGACAAGTGCTGGGGGAGCAGACTCGTTTGTTATGTCTTCACAGTAAATACTTCTGGGTATATTATAAATTGCTAATGATGCAAAGTTTATCTACGCATAGTGCCAGTGTACGTAACTATTTCTAAATATATTCAAGGATTGTTTAATTAAAAACATATTCTAACGTTTACATTAATAGTTCAGCTTGTATACATCTAATTATTAATGTGATCTAATTCTTGTCTTGTAAAGTCTAGTGGTAAAATAGCTCTCACTGCTTTATTTTTAAAATTTTAATGATCTGAGACAAAAGCGAAAGATCAGACACTACAGAAATCTCCTGCAAGCACTCAATTTCTTAGAAACAAATAAATCTGCCCATGAGCCACAATCATTTGCGCAGTCAGTAAAAGAGAAGTGTTTTTTTGAAATCAGCAAAAAAGCACATAAGTGAATTGTTTCATCATTGCATCTGTTACATTTAAAAAGTTTGTGTTAAATTTACGATTTTTAACTGGTATTTAATATGGCTAGTTTAACAAAAAAAAAAAGTGCAAGATAGTAAGTATAGCAGAGAATTTCAAGCTTGGTGGGCTGATAAATATGGCATGACAAAGGTGACAAAGCGGTGTGTGTTTATGTTCTGGAACAGTGGTATGCAGAACATATATCGTCTGTAAAACGACATTTGGAAACAAATCACAAATTCTTTTGTGAAAAAAGCGAACCAGGCAAAAGAATTAATTGCAAGTGCAATAAAAGACAAGAAATAAACGATCGACGTCTATATTTAAATATGTAAGCAAAAATTGTCACTGAAGTGCGGCAAGTTACTCAGCTTCTGCCAAATGCCATTGCTCGGCATAATGATAAACCTTTTTAAGGGAGAGTTTTGAAGGAAGCTTGGTTGGCATGTGCGCCCTCACTTTTGATGATTTTGATAATAAAGATAAGATAATTCAGCGCATCAAAGATGTTCCCTCTATCTAACACAATGAAAGATAGAATCTTGAAATTGGCGAAAATATTACGAATCAACAAAAATGACATTAACTCCGCTCCTTTTATATCGCTATGTCTTAGGCGAAAAGTATTGACACTACTAAAAATCGGCACGTTTGTCTTTGCTCGATATTGTGTAGAAAACATCATTAAGGAAGAATTAATTGCGATAACATCGTTGTGCTTTTCTTACAAAGAGCACAGATATTTGTACGGCAGTAAGAATTCGCTTGCTGAAGGAAATTGATTTGAAAAAAATTGTTTAGTAACCGCAGTGGTGCTCCAAATATGGTAGGCAAAAAATGGCTTAATTTCTTTATTTAAAACAGACGTAGGACACTCGATTCTTGAATACCACTGCATTATTCACCAACAAGCCTTGTGCAAGGAGTAGTTCAAGATTTCTTGATAATGTAACGCTTTATTCACAAAAATGATCAAACACTCATATCGTCACAGGCTTTAAATAAACGAAAGTTTGATGCTTTGTTGAATGAATTCAATTCGGTGTATAATGGCTTAATAATGTATAACAATGTTTGCTGGATTGGCGGGCTGGCGGAACGTACTTCAAGATTTGTTGATTGCTTGGAAGAAATCAGACTGTTTCTACAAAATAAGAGCAAAATTGAACAATACCCACGGTTGAAGTATAGGATATTGTAGTGAACTTTTTATACCAAGTGATATTTTTACGAACATATGCCAATATTTCAACAAATTGAACATAAAGCTTCAAGGCCCGCATAAAACGGTTATCGTCGTCAAATGGATCCGCTTTGAAGCTAAACTATGTGTTTTTTCAGAAACGATATTGATACAAAAAACTACAAATTACTTCCCAAACTTGAAAAAAAATATCACAGATTTAGATGCCCAAGAGAAACGAAACGAAGAAAAGTTATTGATGACTTTATTTCCATAATGGATTCTTTAATCAAAGAATTTTCAGCGAGATTTTCTCAGTTCAAGGAATTATCGGAAACGTTCAAATTTATTATGTACCCTAATGTGATTTCGTTTGATAAACTGAACTTGTCTCAATTCGATTGGTTGGAAGTGAAGAACTTGAAATGCAACTGATTGATTTTCCAGTCTAATTCAATATGGATTCAAAGAAGTTTGTGAAACAAGGAAAAGTTGGAATTGATTGAAGCGAAAGATTGACAAGCAATATAAGTAAAAATACCAGTAACGAAATTTTGGAAACATGGAATTCGATTCCAGACGCATTTAACTGTTTGAAGAAGTTGGCGTATGCTATTTTAACTTTATATTTCATCTACCTATGCCTGCGAGTCATTATTTTCGAGATAAAAAATGGCATCAAAGACTCGCTTAGAAACCGTTTAACAGGACGACTCTAATTCAGCATTCTACTAAAGTAACATCTTATAATCCTGATATAAGTTATTTCTCATCTAATCTACAACAGCAGAAATCCCACTAATGTTGTTTTTAATTTAAATTACAGTATAACTAAAACATTTACTACTATACAGTGCAAAATGTATTTTTCGTATTAAATAAAGGAATTTTTGATTTGTTCGTATTTAGTTTTATTAGTTGTTCAATAATCACAAGTCAAAATTATTTGATGGCGCACGCCTATAACTCATTAAACGTTTTTAGAAAAAATGGCACGTTGACCCAAAAGGTTCGCCACTCTGTTATAGGCGATATCAAGTCATCAAAAAAAAAACTTCTTCAATACTTAATTAGCTATCTTTGATTCTATAACCAAATAAAAAATATTTTTATTTTTATTTGCTGTAATCCCATGATGAGAGAGTTTTTATTACGTTTTCTTTTTAAAAATAACATTCTACTCTTTCAGGGAAAAAACAGATCCAGATCAGAATCGAAAAAATTCAGGAACATAAAAAAATTCATCACTGTCATTATTTTTGAAATACTGCACATTATAGCGCAATTGTTTGACTTCTAAGTTATTAGTAGAGTTAGTTATAACCCATCTCTTATGTGTTTATTTCTCATTTAAAGTTGTAAGTAATGTATTTCTCTATGTGTTGCGCTTTTTCCACGTAAAACAGTTTTTTATGATATTTGAAGGAAAACCACGGAAAGCACACGCACACACACTCTTGATGGATTACTATGCGAAGACTGAGACCAAGGCGGTATTTTCAAACATAAAGCATAACAATTGTTTTAGCAGTAACATACATATTATCATAATGAATACACTTTTTACCCGGAAGTGGTCGCGCGGGATACACAGATCCCTGAAATTGTTGATTCTGGCAAGAACTGTTTATTTATCCTGAAAGAAAAATTGAAGAGTCCTTGAAAGTAGGTAAGTAACTTTCTCTTGGATTAAATTATTCACTGGAATATCGCCTATGCTCTATTCCTAGACTATCACAGATCCGAATATTAAATATAGTCACTCCTACCTTTAATGTAGACTGAAGTAACGATCACTATAATCCTATATGAAGTTGCTGTTTACTCGAGTGCAATGGTATGCACCTTGACTTAGGGGCTCTCTATCACGCATAATTTCTGCTTTCTGTCCCAACGTTTCCAAAACCTCTTCACGCTTGAACCACGGATTATCTTTACATTCCTCAAATTGCCACCCCGCTTACTCTAACTTCTGATATTTAAAAGCTTCCTAATTTGCATCTTTTCTTCACGCTTCAGTTTTTGGATTTGGTTGGAAAAGAGTTGCCATTAATTCTGCCCCCAAAGAACCCAAAGGACATGTTAAAGAAAAGACGCGTGAGCCCGTCACAAACTTTACGTAAAAATCCAATAAAATTTGGCGCCAAATTTTCATCGTCAAATCAGGGGACTAAAATACGATCTAATGGAAATATATTTAGCAATTTGATAACAAATTATTTAACAGCTAAAAGGAAAAATAAATGAGTAACATAAACATGAGTAAATTTGAAAAAAAGCAAATCACACTAGGACACAACTCATGGAATGCTTAATTTCGTACAGCATTAGAGCTCCGAAAAATTTTGCCCTCGGTAACCTGACAATCCGAATAACTCGGTCACATTCTTGGAGGTAAAAAAAAAGTTGCCAGTTCTGAAAGTCATCGATATAATTTTCATTATAGATAGATATTTGCCTTCACAAAGTATTTTATGAGTAGTGTCTGATCATGTACATTACTGTGTACTACGCATTTATTAATTTTCGTGTAGTAAATGCTCTGTGTCTTCATAAAGTAGGTACTTTTCTTTTGTTTAAGGCATCCGAACGCGTCCGGAGTAAACATATTTAACCATTTAAACAAAATAACCATTATAAATGCTTTTTCAAGGCTCAATACCAATAAATACTACTATTTAACTAACAATATTTAAAATAAATTACCTGAAGTTTACAAAAATTACAATTCCAAGGGAAATTTTAGTAATGTTTTTGTAAAACTTCAAAACAGTTAAAAAAATTAATATACATATATTAGTAAAAGTATTACTAAAATAAATTAGATGCATTTATCTGGAAAATGTACTAAAATTTTAATGTTTTATTAAAATTAGAAAATTTTAGGGCTGTTTGAGTAAAAATTATAAGAAATATTACATTCTTTATGAGACCATTATTTAAATAGCAAGCCATATTTCAAAAGGTATTCATACAATAAGAAATATTTATGTACATTCTCTAGAAAACAGCATAAATATCAGGTTCAACAAGTGTTATAGAAATACATTCGTAACATTTTGAGTTATCAGAATCGCCACGATAGGTTTTAAGCAATTTAATTGCCCACTTCTGGTAGATCAAAACCCCACTTCCGGGTATTCTAACTTAATAAAATTGATTGTAACTTGTCCTCTCTATGTAGCTCAGAAACAAAGTATGTTTCGTAAAGCTAAAAGATATCTTTGTTCAATAAAATAAAAAACAAAAATATACACATTTTGACCGAATTTGGTCACTTTCAACATGTTTGTAGACCGAGCAACTTATTTTCTGTTGTATTCTCAAGTAAACAATATATTTAAATGCAGTACAGTATTTTCTGAGGAAATAAGCGTACTTATTCTACTTTAAGGTATTCGACTACGTTTGGAACCGTGATTTTCAAAAGCGCGTAAATGGATAATTTTCATGATATTTAGTGTCACTTAGATTAGAATATATGCATAAAATTGTTTTAAGGACATTTTGACAAAAAAAATTATTTAAATACAATATTTTGGCAAAAAATTAACTTAGCATAATTTTTTTCCAAATATTCTCCATTTGTGAAAAATGCTTCTATTAGAATATTTTTCCTGTATATAGCTCGGACCTCTGTTCGGAGGCTCAACTAGAAATTTTGAAATATATAACTTAGAAGTGGGTTTATATTCATATTTTACGACATCAGAGGGGAGCAATTTTAAGGAAAAAACGCGAAAAATTATTTCAATTGGTGGTAATTCTGAAAATAATGTGAATTTTTAAAAAATTCTTGTTGAGCCTCTGTAGAGAGGTCTGAGCTATATACAGGCAAAATATTATTATAATAGAACCATTTTTCTCAAAAGGAGAACATTTGGAAAAAAGATTATTCTAAGTTAATTTTTTGCCAAAATATTATATTTAAATAAATTATTTTTGTCAAAATATCCTTAAAACAAATGTATGCATGTATTCTAATTGAGTGACACTAAATATCAGGAAAACTATACATTTATGCGCTTTTTTAAAATCACGGTTCCGAACGTAGTCGTATACCTTAACCCCATTCTCGATTATACGGCCATTTTTTGGTCCCCATTAGGTCGAGATTTTGGGATTCTATTGTATTTGGTATAAAAATTATACATACTTTAGAAGAAAGCTTCAAATTTCTTATACAAATATCGTAAAAGAACATTTAGACAATTACCTAGTTTGGGGCATTTATTTGCGAGAATATATAACATCTGTGTAATATTTTTTCTACCAAAGTAGATGAACGTACGCAATACTCATCCTATCATTGGTGGAATTTCAAGAATTTTCTCATTTACAGCAGCTTAATTAATTCTCTACCTTAAAAAGTTAAGTTTTAAAGAGATATATACGATAACGCGTTAACAACTTTATCCCTTGTAACTTAAAGATCCTTACTTTGGAAAAAATAATCATAACATTACATTTAATAAAAAAAGTGAATAAAAATAGAAACCTTTCAATACTTTGAAAATAAAACTTTTCTACATGATCACATTTTATCGAACGTTTTATTATCAGTATTATTCTTTTTTTGAAGCATAAACCTCTTAACTTCAAAAAACTTATTTGTGAACTTTTCTACCCCCCCTCCCCACACACATATATACAACTCGCAAAACATAATGAATGTATGAAAAAGCGTCAACTCCATTGATGACTCAAAAACATACCTTGAAACAGGAAAAAAAACACCATTGAAATTACTTGTTACTTATATAAAAAAAATAACTTCAAATAATTCTAAGGAAAGCCCGAGGAAAAAAATGTACACAAATACGGAAAATTATTATCAAAAAAGTGTTATCTACGAGTTGAGACTTAAAATAAGTACTGTACGCACATATAATAATAATAATAAAAACTTTTCTTATCAATTCGACCACCAGGGGGCGATTACATTTCTTTAGGGTCTCAAACTTACTTCTTTATCCGCCTTATCAAGTATCCATTTCATCCGGGGATTATGTTACTTTTATTGACGTTCTGGATGGCAACAGTGGGGAAGAGAAAAAAATCTTGTAGAATTTGGTGGCTATCTTTGTGGAACCGTTGATAGGGGAAAAAAGAAGAATCCATGGAAAAGCCATTGTGGGAAGGGTCCATTGTATTTCGACTTGACAAAGGCGACGCCCAGAGGCTAATAGAAAGTGTGAGACTATCATGTGGTGCTCTGGAAGAAGAAAGTAGCAAAAAAATCACCACTTCTGTACTCCAAGCAGACCCTTATAACTGGACTCGTACATCATGAAGAGTGAGAGGGCGAGAGTGAAGTTGGAAAAGAAATCTTTTTGGCCGGTGATTGTTCTGATAGTTTCACGGCTTACTTTTTTGTTTCCTTACTTCTGTCGATGGGAAAAACTTGTTTCGTCTCTGCTGGGTTATCTAGGGTTGAAAAGGTGGTGTATATTGTATGGTGGTATAAAAAAGTGTTCTGATAACTATTACATTTTAAAAAGAAAAATAAAAAAGATTTTTGACTAAAAATCTATAATTCAATTATGGTAGTGGAAAATGAGTTAAGATATCCGACTACTTGCGACAACTTTTTTTGTTTTTAAAAGAAAGGAGATATGAGGATATTTTTGTGGTTTTTAGATTTTTTTTAGTACATGTTAAGAAAAATATGATACAATTAAGAAGAGGAAAAGAAATAATTATTACTAAAATGGGGAAAAATGGGGAACAATTTACAAAAATAACATAAATGGGCCCATTCTGGACTAAAAGTATAAGAACAAAATTTCAATTTTAATGTGTTACGTTATTCATTTTTGAAATGACCTTCAGGATAAGAGATATTAAAATTGTTAAACAAAAATTAGAGCACTATCTTAGTTATGATATGCAATTGCTTAAAAAAAGTGATTATATTCACATAAAGGACTAAATTTTGTAATAAGACAGTGATTGATAAATCTGAAGGTTAAAACGCTTTTACTATTATACAGAAAGAATACAAAAAATTTTAATTATTTTCTAAGCTTTTGAAGCAATCTCTGTTCCCTTTTGAGCAATTTAAAAAACACACACATTTCGAGTAAAACGCGTTTTAAAGTATGAAATCTTGCTTAAGGACATTTGCTTTTACTAAAGCACTTGTTGTTTTTGTTCTGGTGAACGGATAATAATAAACTTGGTATTTTTTATAAAACTAATTATTAATCAATTAAAAAGATGGTCTATAAAATAAAGTCATAAAAAGGTTTGTCAATTTTTGGCAAAATTCCAATTTTAGGGTAGTCGGATAACTTAAGAAGAGGGAAAAATGCATCGATGTTGAAGTAGAAAAAAAAATATATAAACCTGAGTTCGGATATATTTTATCAATTCCTACTATTAGCTCGCACTCTCTATGTATTTATTTATCTTAATGGAAATTTCAATCGATAATAAAATACATTTTAAAACGCTCAATTGAGCTGAAATTATATATGATTATTTTGGATGACAACACAATAATTTAATTATAATTAATAAAAATTAACTGATTAAAACACTTTTTTAAAGAATTACAAATAGAGTAACGTTGGCAACTTAGCGACCCTTTTGGCGACTTGTGTCAAAACTTGAATATGTTTTTTTTCTCACGTTTTAAAGCATTCAGTTGAACTGAAATTTTATAAACACGATTGTTTTGGATGACAATACGATA
Organism: Trichonephila clavipes; assembly: GCA_019973935.1. Taxonomy (NCBI): domain Eukaryota; kingdom Metazoa; phylum Arthropoda; class Arachnida; order Araneae; family Nephilidae; genus Trichonephila; species Trichonephila clavipes. Next base: position 8,489 of record BMAU01015506.1, read on the forward strand.
CTTTAATGATAATTAATAAAAGTGAATTACCACTTAATGTTGTGATTCTGTCCTATGTATCTACAAATGATATTAATTGTAACTATTTAATAAAAAAGTAGCTAAAAAATAAAATTTTTCTTTGTTGATCTTAGTAGGAATTGACTTAAAAATGTTTTTTTTTAATATTATTTGTTTTGGAAAAACTGAGAAAATGGGTAGTTTTGGAAATTATTTTGATAAGGTACATATGTTACAGTTCAAGTTTTCTTGAAAGCCGTTAAGGGGCAGGTTACTTAGCTGTTCTTCTGATTATCTGATTTGCTCCGTTAAAGTGCGGAATCAAGATTTTCCTGCATTATAATAAGGTAATCTGCACATTAGCGGTTTCTGTATCGCTGAAGTTCAAAGGTTAGCTTCTATTATTTACTTTCTGTTAGGAATTTTGATTGAACATTGATTCACCTCAGAATAATTTTTTTCTAAGCGCTTAGAGACAGAGTAGTAGAGACAGTAAATGTATTCTATAAAAGTCCCCTTGAACTAATTAATAATAAATTCTCAATTACGACACGACCAGTATCTTACGAAAATAAATTAAAGGCTAAAAGTTTAATACTGTAGGGTGTTTTTTTAGAGGTATAGAACTTTAAATTGCAATAAAACAACGATGTATTATTCGATTGACATGAATTTTTATTCGAAAGATAATCTTGTGGCATTACATTTTAAATAGGATCAAGCAAGGCGTAGATTCGTCGAATGGGCCCAAAACGAGATTGCCGTTGTTCCCGATTTTCATAAGCGAATTTTGTTTAGCGATGAAGCGCACTTCTGGTTGAATGGCTACGTCAACAAACAAAACTGCCGCATGTGGAGTGAAGCTAATCCACAAGTGTATGTCGAAACACCATTACATCCAGAATAACTGATTGTTTGGTGCGCTTTATGGGCTGGTGGAATCATTGGTCCGTACTTCTTCAAAAACGATGAAGGCCACAATGTTACAGTCAATGGTGATCGGTATAGAGCCATTGTTACTAACTTTTTCATTCCTGAATTGAACAATCATGATGTCCAGGAGCTGTGGTTCCAACAAGACAGCGCAACATGTCATACAGCTCGTGCCACAATCGATTTATTGAAACACACGTTTGGTGACCGCCTAATTTCACGTTTTGGACCTGTGAATTGGCCTCCAAGATCTTGTGATTTAACACCGCTAGACTATTTTCTGTGGGGCTATGTAAAGTCATTGGTCTATGCGGATAAGCCACAAACGCTTGACCATTTGGAAGACAACATTCGCCGTGTTATTGCCGATATACGGCCACAAATGTTGGAAAAAGTCATCGAAAATTGGACGTCCAGATTGGACTACATCCGAGCCAGCCGTGGCAGTCATATGCCAGAAATCATATTTAAAATGTAATGCCACAAGATTATCTTTCAAATAAAAAAAATTCATGTCAATCGAATAATACATCGTTGTTTTATTGCAATTTAAAGTTCTATACCTCTAAAAAAACACCCTTTACAAAGTATATCAAATAGGTGTGCTTGTCACAAAACCCAATTGCTATACACTTAAAAATATCATCATTCTTTAGATTTCTCCAAGTAAGCATAATTTTATCATATTTTTAACAAATTAATTTTCGTAATTGTTGTAATTTGCTAAGCCAACTGATTCTTTTGTGTTGTAGTTTTTCAATTGATTGATGATTGATTCTATCGACTAATGTGTTGATTGTTTTGTTGTATTAACCTGATTCTTTAAGGATCAAAAAATAAGCAACATTTAATTTAAGCATACAGAAAAGTTGCTGTTCCACTAAAAAAGCTTATTTTTTTTTCACTTTAAGGAGTGCTTAGCAGGTAATGTGCCGATTAACTAGTTTCTAGTACTTAATGTTAAGATTATCAAGGCAATTCACAGATTACCTAGTATTTTGAGAAATATGAAGCAATTTTCCGCACTTAAATGGATCATCCTAGTTTACAGATTAACTGATTTCGGTATTTAAGCGGTAACCTATACATATAAAAATATGTTTTATAACTTAATATTTTTACTTAAATTCTTAACTTATATATTTTTCTCTAAATCAAAATTACGGATATCCTATTTCGAAACTCAAGACTTTAATATCGCATTAAAGGATTACAACCTATATTTTTACAGACTTTTTTTGTGATTCTTCGTTAAAAGGATTAGGCCGTTAATTTTTTATTCATTTATTAATTATCCCTAGTAAAAGAATATATGACTGAGCTATAAAACTGAGCGGTGTAAACTTTCCCCTAAAACACTTGCGTAATTTCTAAAAATAACTTGTATTTTTCCTTCTTTTGAACATGCATTTATTTTTTTCAATATATTTCCCTCAATTTAAATGTAGAATTGGGATAAATCTTTTGTTTGCTTAGCACATGAATAGAATTTTCTGTTCTGATCTTAAAACTACCTTAGTAAACGTTTTTTGATTAAATATATATGTCCTGATTAAGGTCTTCACATAAACGTAGTGTGGAAGTTTGGAGACAGAAATGCCAGATCTCTCCTCTCTCTCTCTCTCCCCCACACCCCCCACACACGTTACCTTCATTCGACCGCGAATCATGATTATGATATCCAACTCTAAAAGCGTGGCCGCGGTAGCCGAGTGGCATAGGTATCGGATCGCGGCTTGCCTTGTCACGAGTTCAAATCCAGTACCACTAGAGACCCACCGTGTAGGGCAGCGATGCTCGTTAAATCTGGCGAGAGCTGAAACGTCCTCCCGTTGGTGTGGTGTGGTGTGGTAGTTAGGAGAGGGGGGTGCCAGCTCAGGTGTCGTCCACGTCACTTGACCATGGTTCAAAATTACGTGGTCCGTCGCCAAAAGCCCTCGTGTAGCTGAACAGCGTGACGTTAATATTCAATCAACCAACACTAGTAGCCATCATAAGGCTTCTAAGTGCTAATCTAATAATCAATCTAAATTCTGTTACACTTAAGTATAAAAGTACAAACTTGTACATTAGTTTTATTATGGAAAGCAGAGAGCTGATAAAATGCTTTAATCATCAATGACTGTAAAACTTTTTAATATATCAATATTTTCTAATATTTAGTTATTTACAGTAATTTTCATTTTATAGCTAAAGTACCGTAGAATCCGGCGTATAATGCGCAACTACACTTACAAGCAGCAATTTTTAATTTTTACGCATACTCACAGTATGACGCTCTCCCCATTAAGGAATGTCATTTCTTTTAAATAAACAGTATTTCGATTTATGTAGAAGTCTATTTTTTCTATGCACACATCTCTTTTTATTTTTGAAGCTATCATTTTAATACCTAGCGTATAGCGCACAAGCGTAAGTTTCGATCATATTTTTTGTGTTCAAAGCGCGCGTAATACGCCGGATTTTACGGTATAGCATATGTTGTTAAATACTCGTACAATTGATGACCCGTAATAAATAAATTTGAGCGATTCACAATTCCACTAACCTAGACTCAAACCGACTTGATCGTCTGTTGTCTTTCGTACAGATGAGTAATGATGATGTATAGTGGTAGGCCTAGACCTAGATACTGACGACGGATATGACATAACAATGTAGTGTTGTTAGTTGACATATAGTTAGAAATTCTGTTTTTAAGGGAATATGTCCAGGGCAAACATTTAACGTTTAATATTATATGTATCAGTATCTATTTGAAGTAGAGTTGAGGACAAGATGAGCATATTTTGATTCGCCCAATCAAAATATGTCTCCAATGAAAAATACATTACCGAATGCTGTGTTCATTGCTATTGTTATTGTGTTTGAATATACACATGAACGGGTTTTTCTACGCCTTATCGGACACTCGTAAATTTCGATTACACTTTTATGTTCAAAATGCGCGCCAGATTTTGCAGTATTCATTTTGGATTCGTTCGTATTATATCGTAGACCAAGTTCGCCCAATCGTTATTGTGTTTGAACATACACATGAACGGTTTTTTCTACGCCTATCGGACGCTCGTAAATTTCGATCACACTTTTTGTGTTTAAAATGCGCGCAAAATTTAGCAGTATTTGTTGTTGATAAAGATTAATGTCCAGTCTGGTTTTGTAATATTTTTTTCCTGAAGAAAGTTATCTTGAGATAGCTGAGAGTGAAAGATTCGGAAATATTTGGTGGGTTCGTTGATGTAAATTTTGGTTTTACAACAATACATTTGCATATCCTAATAAACAAATTTGAAAACTTTAAATGCATACATGGTACATTTTACCAAATAATCACTTACCTCTCCAAAATACGAAATTTCTCACCGGTTCCTTAATATTTTTCACACTCACATTCCACTTCGGTAATTCCAAAATAGCTAGCAGTCTCTAATTATACGAAAAATATTCAAATATTGGAAAAAAAATCGCAAGCTTCCAATCTGCGTAATGTTTCAAAAACAACCTCAAATGATGATTACTTTTGTCCGTTTAATAAGCTAGAGACCTTTAGAATATTTGAAGCCCGAAGCAATAACATTCGTTAAAAATCTATTTTTCTTATACATACATCTGATTAAAAAAATAAAGAAACGCTACTAAAAGTCAAAAGATGAGGACTACAAATCCATAATTTCGATATTTCTCCAAACAAATAAAGTACTGGAATGATGATTATTTTTAAAGAATAAAACACGATTTAATAGCTGCAAGGTAGAAATATCTTATTAATTACATATTCAAAAGAAAGATTGTTAGATTTCTTTTTCGGTTATTTTTTCCTGCAATGTTTTTGCACTGATTCCAGGATTTTTCCCATTAGTTCAGCAATGAAAAGACGGTTTCTGATTATTTGCTAATAACTGTTATTTTGGCTCTTTTGTTTTGCCATTGTTTCGAGAAGTGCTCTTTTGTGATTTTTATTGATTTTTTTCTTTTTTTAGGGCGATAATTCTTTAAATACTTTTATTGATTAGGCAGTGTTTTTAATTGGCGCGATTGAAAGTGTATTTAGTAATTTTTGCATATTTTAAAAATAAAACTTATCCAAGCTGTTGTTAAACATGAATCGAGTGTAAAATGCACTTAAATTACTTCTCTAGGCTAAAACTTTTTAATTGCGCATTACGTCGTGTTTTAAAATAAAAAAACAAAAAATGAATAATTTTTATGCTTGTGTTATTAATAACTCGAATTCGTTAAATTGATACATAAAAACCAATGCATATTAGAAAACGCCTTAAAATCTCAAATGCATATTTTTTTTAAAAAATCTAGTTTTTTTTGTCTTAATATAGTAAACAAGTTATATAAAATTTTTGTTAAAGTCAATTTCAACTTAGGTCAGCAAAGAAAATTTTATGTTAGGTACATTTTAATAAATAACTACAATTATATAAAATATAAATATGTATATAGATATGATAGAATCATACTATTAAGTGGCAAAATAGAAAGCAATATTCCTTGCAATTTTCCATTTTACTTTCTATATTGGATGCTGGACTACCATTTTCATTTGTTACAATTTATTTATTCATAAATCCCATCCTCAGAAACTTGGCCATCCCAGGTAGGATTCGAACCCACGACCTTTGGATTCAAAATTCAACGCGCTACAGGGACATAACGAGCGATTTTTTTTATATATGGTGTTGGACTATTATTTTTGTTTGTTACTATTTATTCCTTAATTAAGTTTAACTAATGAATTAATATTTATAACATCAAGTGTCATCCACTACAAGTTAAAAAATGTATTTGAACTTGAATGGATGAATAAAAAACATATTTTATTAGCAATTGAAAATTTGAACAAGATATATACATATAAATAAATATATATATAGAAAGAGTGGGAACTAATAGAAGGAATTGAAGAAAAAACTGCGTGTGTGATTTTTATCTAAGATTTTTACTTACTAATTAAACATGTACTATATTTGGGAAGTTAACTTACAAGCAAATCTAGAAATTAACAGGGTTATATATATACAGTCGGGCCTCTATGGAACGAAATCGCTCAATCCCGGAAAAAATTTCGTTATATGGAAAATTTGTTATATAGAAGTTCAACTTCTAATATACTTTACAAACCACATAAAACAAATTTTAAATTCATAAGCACTATATGTTAAAAATGCAATTATTTACACCTTCTTTAAAATTAATATATGTTTATTTTATATATCTTACCCATCAAAAAAAGAAAGAAAGAAAAACTGCAAGGAAAACAAGAAAAAAGCATGTCGAAGAATTAATTCACTTTATTTTCAATACTAAGAAAATAATTTTATACTAAAATTAATAAATTTTAAGGACATTTTATAATTTAAAGCATACAAGTAATACTAAACATACATTATTTTATAATTAGAACGTGGGGTCACGGGACAACTCCACCGAGGGTGAAAGAGAATATCGAAGATATTTCTAGTGAACTGGGCAATGGTGATTTAAGTTTGCGCTTCTTGAATGAAACGTCCAGAACTCTATTGCTCTCGCCGAGTTAGGATCTTATAAAACCAGTTCAAGATTTATGACCACCATAAAATGTGTTAAAGAGAGAGTAACTTTTCAGGAATATTTTTGTAAAAGGGACAACACAAGTTGAATCCCAAAAGAAAAAGTTCGTTATATGGAAAATGCACTTCGCTATAGAGTGGCTTTTTACGAAGAAAATCGTGAAATGTTCAACATTCCAGGAAAAAGTTCGCTATATAGAAAAATTCGCAATATAGAGGTTCGACTGTATATTACTTTATGTACATATTTTCTTAGTATTCGGTGATCTATAATTAAATTTAAAAGTTTATTAAAACTGAACTATTCCTAGTTTATATATATATATATATATATATAAGGTATCCGACTACGTTCGGAACCGTGATTTTAAAAAGGCGCATAAATGGGTAATTTTCATGATATTTAGTGTCACTTAGATTAGAATACACGTATAAAAATGTTTTAAGGACATTTTGACAAAAAATTTATTTAAATACAATATTTCGGCTAAAAATTAACTTGGAACAACCTTTTTTCAAATTGTTCTCCTTTTGTGAAAAATGCTTCTATTATAATAATATTTTGCCTGTATATAGCTCAGATCTCTGTACTGAGGATCAACTATGATTTTGAAAAATTCACATTATTTTCATTATTAAAACCTTTTGAAATTAATTATCAGCGTTTTTTTCTTAACATTTCTCCTCTCTGTTGTCGTAAAACATGGATAAACCCACTTCTAAGTTATATATTTCAAAAATTCTAGTTGGATCTCTGAACAGAGGTCTAAGCTATATACAGGCAAAATATTATAGTAGAAGCATTTTTCACAAAAGGAGAATATTTTGAAAATGGGTCATTCTATGTTCATTTTTTGTCAAAATATAGTACTTAAATAATTTTTTATGGTAATACTATTCTTAAAACAATTTTATATACATTTTGTAATCCAAGTGACACTAAATATCATAAATATTTTCCATTTATACGCTTTTGCAAAATCAAGCTTCCGAACGTAGTCGGATACCTTAAGAAAATTAAGCAATGTAAATTTCACACTTAAGCAATCTTATCACTTTAGTTGCTCGTGTTCGCATAGGCATGGTAGCCTCGTGGTTATGGTCTTGCAGTCCTGGCCGGCGTGCCATGAGCTCTAGCCATAGTGCCACTGGGCATCCGGCAATTTGAGGGGCGTTGAATCTGTCGAAACTCAAAGTCCTCCCAGTGGCGGGTTGCGGTATATAAAGAGGTTTTGTCAGCTATGGTGTTGTGTTCTTGAAGGAAGTTCGAAATTTCGAATTCCGTCACCAGTTGCGCTCCAGTTGCTTTATATAGCCACGTGAATAAAAACTCATTTACTCACTACTCGTGACCGCATGAGTGAAGTGACCATACTCACTAATTTGTAGCAAGTGTTGAATCCCTCTGTCCAAGGGTTCAAGTCCTGAATTCCTTCAAGCAGCGTTCCTCAAACTGTGGTTTGTATCTCCCTAGGGTGGAGGGATAGCTTCTACGACGGGGGCGAAAGCATATCAAAAAGTCGAAAATGACTTCTTTAAAAAATTTATAAATTTACTGAAAAACACATTCTGACAAAATAAAAAATAAAATACACATTTACGATGATATAACACGCTTATGAACGTCCAATGCCTGAATGGTTGCGTATCGCCCTTCCTCACCACAGGTTCGGAGTTCTATTTTCGGGTTGGGCAAGGTCGACTCAGCATAACCCTTCAGTGTTTCGACAAATGAGTACCAAGCTTACTTGGGGGCTAAACACTGGGTTTCGCTTCAGGTTGACCACCTGATCGGAACATATGCTCATGTTCTTCAGCGCCCAATGGTCATGCTGAGAAGGGCACAGTAGACTGTGGCTTTCATGCCCCTCAGGGGCTCACCTTCTTTAGGTGAGTACGGGTGTCACAATCCCGAGGTACCCTAGTGATCTTTTACTTTTCCCAAGGGGTTTACTATTTATGGTAAACACGGGCTTCGCGAACCCGGGGTACCCTAGTGATCCTTCTCTATTTTCGACCCTCCTTCTTGTTTATTCAATTTATCCTTTCTTTCTTTTCCCGTCTAGATCACAGATTTTTACGTCCAGACCACAGATAAACATAATGAAATGAATACATTTCAAATCATTTTTCTTATGAGAAATGTTTAACGAGTGTTTGGCGCAGTTTGGCCAAAAATGGCTCTTGCGCCATTAGTGAGTGAGTCATTCACTCACACACTCACCCGTGGCTTTCATGGGTTGTTGCACCAACGAGTTACGTTCAGTGCACTTATAAATGCTCAGTACTGCACGCAATGCATTTTATAATTATAATTTATCAATGCTAAGTTAAGAACAAGTTTAATAATTACCAATGACTCCATTTGGCTTGCCATATATAAAATTATATATAAAAATTTACCCTTACCTTGATAATTTGTACGGTTTATAATTAATCCCTTAACTGCAGGTTAAAAACAGGATTCTCTCCCCAATGCCACCATTTTCTTTGTAGGCGCGCGTATGTGATTTATTGGGGGGGAGGAAGGAGAAAAAAAAGAATAAATAAGCAAATGTGGAATAAATAAAACTTTCGCAAAAACTGTCAAAGTTCTTTTATTGCATTCCAAAGCCTTCGGAATAATTTATGGATAACAGTGCACAAAAAAAAGATCGTATTTCGGAAAGACGTATATATACGTCTGGGGCTATTAACACGTGGGCTGAACGAGGCGTTTATATACGCTGGTGGCACTTAAGCGGTTAAAGTAGTACTGTAGCTTTAGTGTCAAAGTATAGTATTATTGAATTCAATACATTAATATATAGAGGGTGTACGATGAAAATTATGATTGAATATTGTGCCGCAAATATTGAAAGTTTGAGAAGCACTGACTAAAAGACCAACCGTTTAGAGCAGTGATCTTCAAACTGTTCTCCACGGAAACCTGGGGTTCTCCAAGGCTAATGAAAGGGGTTCCAAGGGTGCCAATAATAAATCGAAAAGAAAATTTAAAATGTGTTTGCAAAATAAATTGACGTCCTCTGTTAAGTTTGTACTACTACCAGTATCTAAAACTCATCCCAGTCATTAAAAAACTGAACCTTTTTAAAATACATATCAACTTTATTTTTCAATACTTTTTAAACTTTTATTATAATGTAATAAGAAAAAACGCTTTGATATGTTTTTTTATATATACTAATTATATTGTGAATATTTTGCCGTTTACTATCCTCAGTTCCACGAAATAATTTTACACTCGTTGGTATAATGTTTTGCATAACCAAATAATTTTCTGTTGGAAATGTTCCTTTTTTTTGTTGAGAAAAACATCTATAATATAGAAAAAAGAACAACTTATCGACAAATCTACAGATTTGACGTCAAAATTTAAATTTAAGCAAGAACAGCTCCTAAATTTTAGGCTGAAAATTCATGCATAATACACATGATTTTTCACGCAGTTGTAAACCCATTGCCATTCAAAACAATATATTTAAGTGAACAACATTTCTCCCCGTCGGTGGCTACAGAAATAAAAATTGAACGCAGAATATGAAATGTGACTGCAGATAATTTCAATAGATCTATATTTTAAAATCTTCTGCAAAAAAAATGCAAGTACATATTCCGGTTATTAAATATGATGAATGGGTATGCGACACCTGGTTCACACAAATTAATATTATTAATGTGAGTAGCTATATTCAAATTATATTAAAAAATTTTGTAAAAAATGCAATACTTTTAATTGTTTTTTCAATTCCTAAAATCAGCTCACAATCTCTATATATTTATTTATTTATTCGTTTGTTTATTTATTTATCTTGGAATTTTCAATCGTTAATAAAATACATTTTAAAGCGCTCAATTGAGCTGAAATTTTATATCCATGATTATTTTGGATGGTAATACAATAATTTAATTATGATTAATAAAAATTAATTGATTAAAACTAATTATTTGAAGAATTACAAATACAGCCACATTGGCGACTTAGCGACCCTTTTGGCGACTTGTGTCAAAACTTGAAATGGTTTTTTTCTCACGTTTTGAAGCATTCAGTCGAACTGAAATTTTATATACACGATTGTATTGGATGATAATACGATACTTAACTGATAATTAATAAAAATGAGTTACCATTTAATACTGTGATTCTGTCATATGTATATACATATTTATATTAATTGTAACTATTTAACAAAAAGTAGCGAAAATAAAATTTTTCTTTGTTGATCTAAGAAGGAATTGACTTAAATTCTTTTTATATTACTTGTTTAATTTTAAATCAACTTATGTTATAGTAATGCACTTCAAATATTAAGATATGTTATTTTAAGGGGGAGTGTAAAATGGGGTTCCTCCAAGACACATTCAAGCTCTAAGGGCTCCTTGAGTCGAAAAAGTTTGAAAACCACTGGTTTAGATGGACTGGCGCGCCTTAACTCTGCTTGGACTTAATTTTTATATTTAGGTTGTATGGAAGTTTGGAGAAAAGAGATATAGAGAGATGTGTCATCCACTTCATTTGACTGTAGCTAATTGTTTTGAGATACGTCGCCCATAGCTCTGTTGTTGCTTCGAAGTGTGCCATTATTACACAATCAAATTCCTGTTATGCGAAGCTGTTAGAAGAGATATCTGGATTTTGGTGTGATAGAAATTTTCCATGAATTAAAATGACCTTAAGCTGAAGTTGATTGACTGTCATTTAATGCGCGACAAAACAGAAACAAAATAATTTTTTTTAAAACTTTGTGACGGGGCTTTATCGGAAATTCTACTAATAGTCCTCTTGGGATTACTTTGGGGCCAGAATGGCAATTCTTTCCAACCAACCCAAGAAGAGAGCACGTTTATGTAGATTAGGAATCTATGATTATGTATACATTGGAATGTTAGTATTCGCAAGGATCGCTAAGTAAAGCTCTGAGCACTAAGTAAGCTAAGTGAAGTGAGATAAAATTTTAGGAGAAGAGTCTTGATTCTGTGAGTTGGTCTAGCAGTGCCAGTTCAGTTGAATTATAAGTGGGTCCGAGACAAGAAGAATATTGCCTTAGACAGAGCAAGTCAGATTGAAGGATAAATTGATGATTTACGGACCGTAGCTGTTCGCCAAAGAAATAGCTGTAAGCTTGTTTGTTTAAACTTTAAGGATAGAGCGGATACTATTAAGTTAGGAATTCATCCGTAAAGATAGATTCAGTGGTTAATTGCGCTATTTATCAAATACGGTTTGCGTCTCATCACTCTTGATCATTAGCCTCCTAGACTAGTATTGTTGTTGTATTGCATATAAATTAAGATTATAATAAACTAATTTCATGATGGCAGAGTTTAGTTGTTCCTCCTTCATTCCCTCTGACGTAGGTCACGTGGATGTTGAGGAAAGGATACCCCTACCCAGGGGATATCACAACTTAAAAATTAAAGATAGTATTTTTCTTTTGCAATATGTGTCCGTAACTAATACTGTGGTCGCGGTAGCGTAATGGTCATGGCAACGGACTCGTGACCAGCGTTTCATGAGTTAGAGTCAAAACAATTTCTGAAGACCCGCCATGACCACCGTTAGTACCGTTGAAGACACGCCGTGTAGGGGACGATGTACGTTAAATCTGTCGAAGCTCAAACGTCTTCCAGTTGGTGTGAAAATTAGAGTGGTGCCAGTTCAGGTGTCCTCCTCATCCCTTGACTGGGGTTCCAAATAAAGAGGTCCTTCGCTAAAAGCCTTCGAGTAGCAGAATAGGGTGACGTTAATATTCTCTCACTCACCCGGAACTAATACGAATACATTTAATTCGTATCAAAATATTTGATTAGATCTCCAATTTTTATTATGAATTTGTAAACGTACCATTTATTTTAAGAGAAGGCACAGTACGATTCAAATGACAAAAATCGGTCAAAAAATCAAATGTAATTCTTACAGCCTAAATTATTTATATACTTTTCTATAACCTCACAATATTTGAAAGCTCTAAAATTAAAAAAACACGCTGAATTATGAAGCTTTTACGTTCGTTTTTATTCACATTCCTATGGCAAATCAAAACTTTAAACTTATTTATCTCAGAAAGATAAAATAACTAGTTTGTCTTCATTTAAAATGCTACGGCTTTTTTTTCTATTGTGCCTAATGCTTTGATTTTTTTACCTATTGCTAATAGTACAAGTAACAAAAGTTGGTATGCATTTTTGAATTAAAACAATACTTACTGTTTTAAAAATAATTGAACTCAGAATTTATAATTTTTTTCAGGAAGCATTCACAAAAAGAAGTATTGTACGAATACCAATCATGTTTTCGCAAAACGCATACCAACTTTTGTTATACATAGTTTGCCGTATATGTAAATTAAATTTCAGAAATGTAAGTCAACTATTGTAGGATTTTAAGCAATTTAAAATCATTTTACAAATTTTAAGTTTTTTCCTTAAAAACATAAATGACTAGCTTTTTATGAAATTTTGGGTACAAATCTATTTTACATACTATAAACACATGGGAGGCAATAAAATTTATTTTGAAAATCCTTAAATTAAAATTTTTTGCGTAAATCGTACCATGTCCTCTTAAAATTAAATTTAAAAAGCCGCGTCTTTAACTCCAAATCAATCAAAAAACCTTAAATATGCTACAAGAACAATTTATGGATGTCCGATTTAATGTTGTGAGTTTGGCCTTTGACCCAGGCGTACAGAATCTCAGATTTTATATAAACTTAATTCTCTAAATTAAATTCTACTTCAGCATAAAATTTTTTCGCCATAGTTTATTATGTTATAAAACAAGAGATATTTTTCTTTACTAATATCGTAAAGATTAGAAAAAATTAATTTTACAGCATTGCATCATTTAACTAAAAATTAATGAATTCGCACTAAAACACACAAAACTATTTAAAACACTTAAAGACGTTAGATAAGAATAGCTCAAATTGCCGAACAATTAATGATGCTAAGCCAACAAAGTCAGTAAGGAATACGGAGAACTTTTTCGGACCAGTGTTAATGTCTACAATTATGAAATAATTAGTATGATTAATTAATTGCAAAAGTGTGTCATATGGTATAGTCTGTTCTTGAGGGAAATATCAAGAATCGTTGGCTTCGAAGGTCACAGAGAAAAAGATAGTTCTAAACAGCAGAAAGAACTTAACTAATTTCTTGACGTCGCTTCCCGCGCCATCATCATCATTAAAAGATCATTAGCAAAATTAATTTGACCCCAAGATCTCTCTCTTCCTTTGCTCATTGAATGATTGTTATATGAATCGCAAATAAAAGAAACTCAATTCGTAATGAGATAAGATGAGAAGAGACTCTATGATCTTTTGTGCAGCTAACTTGTAGGAGTGTTCTTTTTGTTATCTGTGAGAGATAAAAAGTTGAAGTATATTTTTATATAAAGTATTTTTTTGTCGATTTTTTTATTAAATGAGTTCTTTAAGCTGACTGTCATTACTTTCGGAACCGTGATTTGAAAGAAGCGTATAAATGAATAATTTTTGAGATATTTAGTGTCCCTTGAATTAGAATATACGTATGAAATTGTTTTATGAGTATCATTACAAATAAAATAAATATTTTAATGCATTTTTAGGGGGCAAAAAGAAAAAAACGACGTATTTTTGAAAACATTCTTCTTTAAGGGCGTTCACCCATGTGACAGCCTGTTTTTTAAGCATTTTTATGAATTTTTTTTTGACGATCAATACAACGATAGAACATTACGTTTTTTATGATTTATTTATATGTATCTTAAGAGTATGTATATAAATGTTTTGCCAAAAATATCCAATTTAACTTGAGTTATTGCACTCTGAACACACCCACCTCGAAAAAATGGACGCTCACTTCCACCACGATTCCGGCTGATTGGCTTATCTGAAATTAAAAAAAAATAACGGCGTTTTAATCTATAAGCTTAAATGCTCCAAATGAACTATACTCAATTGAAAATATCGAAAATCGGATTTTTGGTTGATCTATGAAGAAAAATTTTCGAACTACATGGTTTTTTTGTTATGTTTTTGTTATAAAAAATAGATTTTTTTCTATAAATATTCGAAGTCATTCGGTCAAACCGTTCTTGAGATACGATGGAGGAAAGTTTGAAAAGCAGTTTTGAGAAAAAGGCGTGTAAAAAAAGTTTCAAGTCCGATTAATACAATGAAAATCTTAACTTGAATCTACGAAAAGCTACTTTGCTAACAGCTGCTCTTTTATAACGACTTCGAATTTTAAAAAATCTCTTTACTACCGTATTCTAGACATGTTAAGGAAGCAATTTATGAAAACAAATTTTTTTGAACCCATCACATGGGGGTGAACCCTCTTAATGAAAAAATGCTTTCACAATAATAATAATTTGCCTACGTATAGCTAGGATGTTTATACAGGGTCTGAAGTAGGCGTTTCAAAAGATTCAGAGTATGATCAATTGAAATAATAACCAATTTTTATTACTAAAATTTCTCTACTTTGATACATTAGAATATGAACAAAAACACTTCTAAATTATATTAGCCATTATTTACCCACTTCACTGGGTAGTTTATGATATTGCAAGACTATACTTTTTTTTAAGTTACAGTTATTCTAGTCCTATTATTAAGCTTTAGATTATATTAAAATATTCTTACAGCCGTCGCTTTGTTGATTTAAAAAAAGAAAGGTCAAAAGGAATAAAACGGAAACAAAGTTTTTAAAACCCTGTTGTCGCCATTTCCTCAAGGTGCCTTTTTAGCGGATCTCTATTCAACAAAAGAATCATTCTTGTGAAATACAATGTTCATATATCTAATTGCTTAAAAACAGGATTTTTTAAATCTATAATATCCTCATAAGCCTATTGAGAGTCAATTTATACGAAATCATTTCTTAACGGATGCCTACTTATCAAAAGGAGCTTGCCTACCAAATTTCAAATCATTAAGAGTCTAAAAGGGAATTTTTTCTCTATGAAGCCTCATACCCTGCCTTCGGTGGCGACTTATAAAAAACCCTTTCTTAGTCAACCTCTACTCAATAAAAGAGTTATACTGGCCAAGTTTCAAGTATGTGGGTGTAATAATTGAAAACGCAAATTTTTGTGTATAAAGCTCCGAAACTCCCTTGGAAGTAAATTAGCGGATCTCTACTAAACAACAACAAAAATCCATGCATGCAAAATTTAACATATCTAGGTCTCACAGTTTCAAAGTTCTCGTGATGAGTGATTGAATCGCTTATCTCCTGTACATAGAGATATTATAATTTCAGCCTATATTTTTCTCCACCACCTAATATTTTCATGTCTAGTTGTACTATCAAAAATAATCTCATAGAAAAAAACATTACATAGAAAAAAATTTAGTGTTTGTGTTACTTAGAATAATTTCTTTTATATATTGCATAACTTGTGGTATTCCCTGCTAGTTGAAATTAACCATTTGTGAGTAATACACAAGACACAACAATTTACCTTCCTGGTACTACGATGGAATAAAACTTATGAGGGGATTTCTTGGATTTTTAAGGCTGTCTTCGGTAAAAGTACGAGAGCTCTAGCTAAACCCGAAGCACATTTTCAGACATAACTCCATGGAAATTTGCAATATTATAACTCGTACCTATGTTAACAATATAGTTTTTTTTTTAAATTTAAAAATATTCCGTGAATACTTTCTTTTTTGTTTTAATACGTAAAGGCAAAGCCCATTTAACATTACGGTATAGGATAAAAAATGCGAAACACATTACATACCAGAAAAAGGTATCAACTCGGTTAAAAATAGGAAGTATGATAAAAAAATGCTGCTCTCTAAAGGATAGGGAAGCCAGAACATCATTAATTTTTCATTTATTTTATATCTGAAAAGAATGTTCCAAATTCGGGTCCTATTCTTTAACATTAACCGAAAACAGCCTTAACTAGTGATCATTTCATCTAGAATGGATTTAATAATCTTGTATTCACAGGACGAAATATTGCTATTAATCCACATTTATTTTCAGTAGAAGAACACTTCACATAAATAGAAAATATACATGCACACAACACAAGGCGATTTACACAAACGTTGCGTTACATTATATATACGAAAAATGGCTGACAGATTCTTCCTGAAAGGGAGCTTTATTTTTAAAACACCAACCGGAAGTTCCAAAACTCACATGATTTCCATGCACGGCTATTATGATTGTTGGACAGCCTATGCACCATGTGGTTACATAATGACTATAAATTCACTGATTACACAATTTTCAAATTGTTTAAAGCTAATTCACAATTGTTTAAAGTTACGGTTAACTCACGTCAAGCGGGTACTTGAAGGTCAGGACCATTAAAAATTAAAAAATTTTCAAAAGAAAATTAACGTGAACTATTGCATATATATATAATAATTAAATGGGATGCATGTTGGCAGTTAAGCCTTTTCTGACAGCAAATCAAGTGTGAGAGCCATTTCATTGGGGCCTCCATCAAGTGGTTGCTCCCACTACAGCCTTTTTGACTCTTGAATTTACAGCATTGTAGCTTTCTTTACAGGCTAAATATTGAAATAATTTAATTATGTCGAGAGTACCAGAGCCAAATTAATATTCAGGGGATCTTTAACATGTCACATAATCATATGACATGCATGCCTGCGATTTACTGGCACACTAGCTCTAAGCCGCCGAGGCGACAATAAAAAAATATTGAGCAATTTTTCCTATCTATCTTGTTTATGGTATTACAGAATCATGACTGGCTATATATCCTTTTGTAAAAGTTTTAGATTTATTATAAAATCCTTGAGGGAAAACATAATAGTTAACAAATAAAAAAATGTCACTTCCAATAAACGGCAAATAATTAACATTCATTTTTTTTAATTTAATGCAAACCATAATCAATGAACTTAAGGAATCAAAGCTCGTTAAAACGAAAGATGAACAGAATTCATTGCTGTTGTAATTAATTTTCAGTTTATTTATTCGACGACTAAGCTTTTATCAGGGGGCCGAAAAGTGGAACTCGGGAACACATTAAGTAGCTTCTTATTCAACAAGCAGTTACGGGTACAGTTACAACTTATATATATGTACATTCTGAATTTGTTACCTTCTCCGCGACAAATACCTGGTACCGTCTTTTGCTCAAAATGTAACCATTAACACTTCAAAGCAGGTTTTCTTGTTTCATCTCGTTAAAAGGAACCCATCGCCCAAATTGAACTTTTCTCGTCGTGTCTACACTCTTTATTGGGATGTGGAGATCAATTTGAAAGCGAATGTGTTTCGAAACCTGCGCTTTAAAAGGATTTTAACCGTGTGTAAATGTAATGATATCGGACATTAAAAGAGTCCGGAGTTTTCGGGAGCAATAAGTTGTGGAAGAATTTTAAACTTAACAGGGGAAGTTACTGAAAAGCCTTGCTTTTACTTTTCCTCCTGGCACTGCTAATTACTTTCCTTTCCACTTTATTGAACTCGAATGTCTTAACGATATCAAAATTTTTAAAGAGAGTAAAATATTATGAATGGTATGTTTTATTTATAGATCGATGCTTAAATGTAAGTACGAAGGACATTCCAAAAGTAAGTGTCGTCATTTATTTTTTGAAAAAGGAAAAGGGTACACCAGGTGAAAAAAAATCGGCATAGAAGCATTACAATGACGGAAGGAGTGTCGGCATAAGAGTAATGACGCATGCGCATTGCATCGAAGAAAAGAGCAAGATTAGACTGATATACCCGAGGTATTCGAGAATAAATCACCTTGTGTACCGACGTGTGACGTCAGCGGAAGTACGTTATTTTATGCCGTATGAATGGGCACTTGGAACTAGTGTCCATAAATCGGGAATGCCTATAGACCATGTATGGTGATGATGCAATTCTTGTCAAATGGTGCTCCAGAGCACGGACTCGTGGCTGGTAGGGCATGAGTTCAAGCCTAGAGCGACTGAAGACCCGCCGTGTAGAAAGGGCCTAGGCATGTCAAAGCTGTCAAGGCTCAAAATTCCTCCCGTTGGTGTGATGTGGAAGCTAGGATAGGAGGGTGCCAGCTCAGATGTCGTCCTCATCTCTTGACATTGGTTCAGTATTATGCGGTCCGTTGCCAACCACCCTTGTACAGCTTTATAGTAGGATGTTAATATCACTCTTAACTCTAACGACGGAAAGAGTGTCAGCATAGGAGGTACAATGCATTCGCAGAGTTCCGAAGAACGAGAACAACAGCAGACCTGCATGGCCAAGGTTATTCGAGAACAAATCATAATGTCAGACAGTCGTTTGAATACAACATGGTCGTTAATGGAAGTATGTGCTATTTACGGTATAAGGAGCTCGTGAGACTAGTGTGTTCGTAATCTATGAGTGCCTGCAGACCGTGTTTGGTGTCTCGTTAAATGGTGGTTGCAGTAGCCTAGGGGTCAAGGTCACGTACTCATGGGTGACGTGTCATGAGTTCAAGCCCAATACCGCTGAAGTCCTCCCTGTAGAGGGGACCGATGCACATTAAATATGTCGAAGCTCAAACGTACTCCCGTTGCTTTGGTGTGAAAGTAAGGAGAGGAGGTTCATGGTTCAGGTGTTGTCACCGTCTTTTGACTATGGTTCATAATTACGACGTCCGTCTTCAAAAGGTCCCGTGTAGCTTCTTAATGCGACTTTTATATGCATTCACTCACTTACTCGGAGACAAAAGGAGTATCATCGTTGGAGGAATGATGCATGAGCGGAGCTGTGAAGGGGATAGAATAATAGCGGACCGGCGTTCTCGAAGTTATTTGACGCGTACTGACAACAGCAACACTAATGGGATTGAGTGCTGTTACTCGGATTGAACATATAAGTGGTACTAGTGTGTCAATAATCCTTGACTTCTACAGACCATGGCTGGTGAAGAGATCTTGTCTAGCCAAATGGTTGGTCGCTGGTGTTGCATGCTCAGAGAAGGAAGGCAGACAGATTGTGGAAGATGAAGCTCGAAGTAGGCATCCCTTTACATTCAAGAATGAAAACAACATTTACCCATCAGGTTTTCTCCTCTTCTCTCCATTGAAATTTGCGTTCTAGGGGTGCAACTTCCAAAATAATGCTGAACTTGAGCAAGTCGTGTGACAATTTCTTGCACCACAAGACACAATGTTTTACCAGAGTGGTTTCTTCAAACTGATTGCATGCTACGACAAGTGTCCCAAAGTCGGTGAAGGTTATGTCGAAAAATATTGCAAGATGTAAATTTTTTCTGGCAATAAAGTTATCGTGTGGAAAAATGATGAATCTTACTTTTCGAGCGTCCCTCGTACAGAGAAAAGGTTTATGTACAGTGTGAAGAACAGCAATCTCTATAGACCACAAACTAGTTTTCAATTCCCACTCTTAGTACACTCTCACCCTAACATATATATTGTTCAAATTTTCAATCGTTAAAAAAATACTTTCTATTGACCCATTCAAGTTCAAACAAATTTTTTAAAACTTGTAGTGGATAACACTTGATGTTAATACAGTTTTTCAAATATTAATTCATTAATTAAATTAAAAAGTCAATAAATAGTAACACACAAAAATTAATGTCCAATAGCATGTCCAGAAAAGAAAATCGTTCGTTGTGTCCCTGTAGCGTAATAGATAGCGCGCTGGGCATCTAATCCAAAGGTTATGGGTTCCAATCCCAGTTAAAGGCTTATAATTTTCGAAAATCGAGATTATTACACGCACCCGCGCGTATACTTACACAAACAGAGAGAGAGAGAGAAAAGAGATGAGAGAGAGAGAAAAAGAGATGAGAGAGAGAAAAAGATGAGAGAGAAAAAAAAGAGATGAGAGAGAGAAAAGAGATGAGAGAGAGAAAAGAGATGAGAGAGAGAAAAAGAGATGAGAGAGAGAAAAAGAGATGAGAGAGAAAAAAAGAGATGAGAGAGAAAAAAGAGATGAGAGAGAGAAAAAGAGATGAGAGAGAGAAAAAGAGATGAGAGAGAGAAAAAGAGATGAGAGAGAGAAAAAGAGATGAGAGAGAGAGAAAAAGAGATGAGAGAGAGAAAAAAAAGAGATGAGAGAGAGAGAGAGAGAAAAAAGGAGATGAGAGAGAAAAAAGGAGATGAGAGAGAAAAAAAAGGAGATGAGAGAGAAAAAAGGAGATGAGAGAGAAAAAAAGGAGATGAGAGAGAGGGAGAAAAAGAGGAGAGAGAGGGAGAAAGAGATGAGAGTGAGGAAAAGAGAGAGAGAGATGAGAAAGAGAGAGAGAAAGAGATGTGTGAGTGAGGAAAAAAGGTGAGAGAGAGAAAATGAGATGAGAGAGAAAAAGAGACGAGAGAGGGAGAAAAAAGGAGACGAGGAGAGAGAGAGAGAAAAAAGAAATGAGAGAAAAAAATGAGATGAGAGCGAGAGAGAGAAAAACAGATGTGAGTGAGGGAAAAAGATGATAGAGAAAGAGATGATAGAGAAAGAGATGAGAGTGAGGAAAAAAGATGAGAGAGATGAAGAGATGAGAGTGAGGAAAAAAGATGAGATAGAGAGAAAGAGATGAGATTGAGGAAAAAAGATGAAAGTGAGGAAAAAAGATGAGAGAGAGAAAGAGATGAGTGAGGGAAAAAAGATCCGAGAGACAGAGTGAAAAAAGAGGTAAGAAAGAAAAAAAGAAATGAGAGAGAGCGGAAATAATGAGAAGGACAGCGATAATTTTCTGAAAGAGTGATAGATGGAAAAATATGAAAATATTTCAGATACTTGTACAACTATACTAATTATTGATAAAGTGTAAGTGCTTTTAAACATTTTCCTCATTTATTTTATTGATATATTACATTCTTGCATACTTTTCATTAACTTTGTTTCCCACTATTATAAACGGTAAACAAAAAAAAAGCATTATGAAATTTATATTTCTGCTTATCATAATATTCATTTTCTACATTAAGTGTTTTCGAAAAAACATTAAAATGAACTATTTCCATTTTCGGTAAATTTCATGTCTGTACAAAAGTAAAGTTTCGAAAAGCGGTTTTCTGAAACAGCTCCGTAAAAATATATACCATTACTTATTTCTGAAGTCGATATAAAAATTTAATAACTTGCTGCACTCTCATACAATGCAGAAACCAATCCTACTGGTTGATCTTTACGGCAATAAAAAGGAAAGTCTAAAGACATTTTCAATTCATGCGCCATAATGTAACGGAAAAAATGAATCAACGTCATCTCTAATATATATACTTACCCAAAGTAGATCCCCCCTCCCATTACTTAACCTTGTCCGTACCATTTGCATGACTACCGATCCATCACACATGTCACGTGGACAAGAATCACGTGACCCAGGACAAGAAGCCATTATGCCTCTCTACATGTGTTCTCGTCCATTCGTCAACTCAACTCTTCTCGAGCACTACATGTTGCCATTTCGTTTTGATAAATTGTATTATTCATTATTCAAGGACTCGATATTGTTGCTACACCATGCGTGTATGCCGACAAGGTATTAAATTTGGATATAGCTCTCCAATAATGGAAACTTGGAGGCGGTTGGTTGTTCATTTGGTTATTTAACCGTAAAGTTTCCTTATGAAGAAGATGAATTTGAAATTGTGGAAAATATTAAGAGCGCTGGGGTTTTTGTGAGGTAGCCAAATATGTAATTCTAATACACTTTGTTGAATATTAATTCTAAAATTCAGTTTCTCCTTTTTTCATTAATGAAACAAATATAAAAGTAAAAATAATTGTTTTTCCTCAAAGTGTTTATTTATGAAGTAGATGTATAGGAAAGTTATGAATTAAATATATGCAGTAACATGAGAATACTTTTTACTTTTCGTTTTTTTCTTATTATCAAAGTCAGAGTAAAATGTAAATTAAACGCATGGGAAAAGAGAATTGCAAAAACTAAACATTAAAGAAAGAGGAATTAAAATTAAGTTTGATGCCCAAAAATTGATCCACACATACGTAGAAATAAAATGACATTAAATGTTGAGAATTCTTAAAAAGAACAATAGCAAAAAATTTCTTCTCCTAAAACTTTTTAACTTGTTAATAAAAATGCTCAGAAAAGTTAAGTTTTATGAACAAACGTTGGACTTCACATGAGTGCGATGGACCAACCTCGTAATTTTGATTCACCGACAAGTGTTGAGGACAAAACCTAAATTGGCATATGGCATCTTCCTCTTCAAACTTCCATTCCATGTTTAGGGCCACGGTAGCCTAGTGGTCATATTCACACACTCGCACATTCACACACACTCGCACATTCACACACACTCGCACATTCACACATCCACGCGCACGCGCACTCGCACATTCACACCCACTCGCACATTCACACCCACTCGCACATTCACACCCACTCGCACATTCACACACCCACTCGCACGCGCACTCGTACACCCACGCGCACTCGTACACCCACGCGCACACCCACGCCCACGCGCACACACATTTTCTGTCTCGTAACTGGCGTCCTAGTGCCACTGAAGATCTGCCGTGTATAGCGGCTGATGCACGTTAATCGAAGCTCAAAGTCTTCCCATTGGAGGGGTACTTTGAAGAAGGGGCACCAGCTCAGAGATGTTGTCCTCGTCACTTAACCGAGGTTCAAAATAATAAGGTCCTACGAGAAAAGCCCTCTTGTTGCTTTAATGCGAAGTTAATAAGCACTTTTTTAGTCGCTCACACCATGCAATTATGAAGATTGTGAGCCCGTATGCACGACATGTCTTCAGTTGCATCAGGACTTAAACCCAAGGCTCGACAACGATTGCCACGAGTTCAGGATAATGACTCCTCGGTTACCGCGGTAATATAAATTCAGGAAGAATGTTATATTGTACGTTATTCTCTAAATACGATCAAATATTTTTTCATATGAATGCAAAAGTGTTACAGAATTATTTATGATATTTTTACGAGTTTAATGAGTTCACCGCAAACAAGATAGACCTAACACTCGTTCTCAGCACATGTAAAAATTATTTGCGGAAAATTTATTATAGATGCCATAAAAGGTGCCATTATTTTAAATTATAGCTAATTAATATAACTCGTCTAGATTCATAAAAAATATAACAAAATATTAATCATGCTTCTGATAAACAGTTTACTGAATAAATGAGATTTAAAATGGCGTTAGTGCTTTTCTTTATATTCCTCCTTTTATTACAAGTAATTTTTAATTATCTAATTAAATAGTTAGAAAAAATGTACAAAAAATAATTTTCCAGAGAAATAATCTAATTTATATTTTCTGAGTTTATGATAATACTGAATACTAACGTAGCTGTGGTAGCCTAATGGTAGTACTTCTCACACTTTCAATATTTGCTACCGAATTTTCAATAAATATTTTCATCGTGCCCCCCCCACCGATATATTAATAATATATATTGAATGCAATAATGTTTTTTGACAATGAAGCTTCAATACAACCTTAACTGTAAAACGTGCAAATTATCTAGATAAGTATCAAATTGTGTATATGATACTTTTAAGCATTACGTTACTTTTCCTGACTACAATTATAAGTGTATTATATGAGTGTAAATACGTATTTTACTTTTTATAATGCCTGAATGCATTTTGGTTTGCTTCCTTTCAGTAAATTAATAACTTTTTTAAAATCCTTTGTTTTCGACTTTTTGGTAAGCTTTAGTCTCTCACGTAGGGTTATCACTCCACCCCCGGAAGGGCATGCCCAATAGCTTGAAAATCACTGGGTTATGGTTCTGGATTAATGGCCGGTGTCATGTGTTCGAGCCCTAGTGCCCTGAAGACCCACCGTGCAGAGGAGCTCGCTGCACATTGAGTCTATCGAGGCTCAAACGTCTTCCTGTTGGTGTAGTGTGGAAGTTAGGAGAAGAGGTGCAAGCCCCGGTGTCGTCTTCATCACTTGACCTTGTTTCAAAATTCCGAGGTTCATCGCCAACCACCCTCGATGTACTTAACAGTGGGATATTCACTCACCTACTGCTAGTAATCCCTCCCTCCCTAGCATGTAGAAGAATGGATGCACTTTAAATCCATCGAGGTACAAATTCCACCCGTTGATGTGGAGTAGTGGTTTGGAGAGGGAGTGCCAGCTGAAGTATCATCCTCGTCGCTTGACCGAGGTTCAAATTTACAAGAACCATCACCAATAGCCTTCTTGTAGCTTTATTTCTGTTGTTGTTACTTATGCCGCCTGATCAGTAATCAGATCAAGGCCCACTAAATTCATCATGGCAAGAGGCTAGTTGTATGCCTGTCGTTAGCCTTAGCATTGAGCACCATTTAGGGCACAGTACGATTTTTCTCGGTTCCACTCTGACTTTGAAGGAGAACGTCCTGAGGTGGTCAGAGGCCTCCCATGACTCTTCCCTTTCTACCAACCTCACGAGAGGACACACTGTTATACGGCTATTTAGAGTACCCCCGTGCCACAAAGTCACATTACAACCATCCATGCCTTCTCCACGATTCGAACACAGGACCTACGGCACCACAATAAGCGTCACTAACCACTACACATGATGGACGGAGTGTTTCCTTATAGTGTGGCGTTAATAAAACATTGACTTACTTGAAAATTCTGAGAATAAAAAGAATTTATTACATTTAAAATTTATTCTCCGTTTTGTTGTCAACGCACCAACTGTAAGAGAAAAACAATATAAGATACATTTTTTTATCTCAAGAAAATCTTATTTTTTGATGTAATACATTATCACACATTCGATTCAAGAATTAACTGTGATATTTTCAAGTATGAGGCTCAGTGCTGGGTGGCATTGAAAGTAAGTAAATTCAGTTAAGTAACATATCTCTCTCATGAGATTAAACACTCATTAAACTGACTGAAGATATGGAAATGATTTAACTCATTGAATAATAATTTACATCTCAAAAAGCTTTCTCGAAATAAGACAACATAAACAAAATCGACACCTTGGCGAATCTCAGTTAATGAGAGTACTAAGAAATAATTATCCTCATGTAATGAGAAACTATTTTCGAACGAATACGAAGAAAAGTTTGTGCGGTAATTCCAGATTTTTCATATTCGATGAACATCTCTATTTCGTTAATCTTTCACTAATCAAGTTTCCTTGTTTGTCTAACTGTGAAAAATGCTTCTTCCTTTGAGAATGAAAATAAAGAGTGTTTTTTTCCAGGTATAGAAGTTTAAGTTGGCATTACTTTCCAAGATGGCGACCGATTTAACAGCTGTCAGGTGATTTATTCTCAGTTTGGTTTGGCAATTCATCAAAACGATCATCATGCAAGGTGTGGATTCGTCGAATGGGCCCAAAACGAGATTGCCGTTGTTCCCGATTTTCATAAACGAATTTTGTTTAGCGATGAAGCGCACTTCTGGTTGAATGGCTACGTCAACAAACAAAACTGCCGCATGTGGAGTGAAGCTATTCCACAAGTGTATGTCGAAGCACCGTTACATCCAGAAAAACTGACTGTTTGGTGCGCTTTATGGGCTGGTAGAATAATTGGTCCGTACTTCTTCAAAAACGATAAAGGCCACAACGTTACAATCCATGGTGATCGGTATAGAGCCATGATTACTAACTTTTTCCATTCATGAATTGAACAATCATGATGTCCAGGAGCTGTGGTTCCAACAAGACGGCGCAACATGTCACACAGCTCGTGCCACAATCGATTTATTGAAAGACACGTTTGGTGACCGCCTAATTTCACGTTTTAGACCTGTGAATTGGCCTCCAAGATCTTGTGATTTAACACCGATAGACTATTTTCTGTGGGGCTATGTAAAGTCATTGGTCTATGCGGATAATCCACAAACGCTTGACCATTTGGAAGACAACATTCGCCGTGTTATTGCCGATATACGGCCACAAATGTTGGAAAAAGTCATCGAAAATTGGACGTCCAGATTGGACTACATCCGAGCCAGCCGTGGCAGTCATATGCCAGTAATCCTATTTAAAATGTAATGCCACAAGATTACCTTTCGAATAAAAAAAATTCATGTCAATCGAATAATACAACGTTGTTTTATTGCAATTTAAAGTTCTATACCTCTAAAAAACACCCTTTAGTTGAATACCCGATTTCATTTCTTCAGAAAATAAGAACGCCGATATCATTACTTTAGATGCGAAAGTTGCGCCATTATATTATTAAAAGCTAAAATGATCAAATTATTTATTTCTCTAAGATAATATAAAAATAACATTAGTTAGAGTACATTTTTCTTGTGAAAAGTAAAAAAATATTTTCATCCTATTCGTTTTACAAATCATCTCTCTATTAACATTTTTTTCACCATATATTCAACTCTGTACTCGTAACTAGGAAATGCAATATCGGACCAAAAGTCCAATACCGGTATTCGGTATTTTTTAGATCTTAATACCGGTAGTAGAAATTTTAGAAAAAGAAAGAAAACACAGAGGTTTCTTTGTTTTATTTGCCAGTTTTCTTAGAGTGTAACTATCACAAAAAAAAAAACAATTTGTAATTTATATGTTATAGTAGTATATAAAGAATCACAAAAAAGTAAAGAAAAATCTTATTTATTTATATCAGAAAAAGATGTAAATATCACTATTCAGTATGTGGTACTATTACAAATTTCAGACATGTGATCTTAAAATAAAATAACGCATAAATTTTATTGTATGATATGAAAATACAATGGGAATAACAAACTCATCAATTTTTAAAATATTGAAATATTATGCACTTTCTTCGCAATTACAACCTTGTTTTCAGAAATACGAATATCAGACTACGAATCCTGCACGTATGCAGTATCACTCTGAGCTGTAATAGGATAGTTTTGGCCCACTTCTGTGGATGATTCACAAATTTTATCACTTCTCTTGGTTGTACGATGCAACTTTATATTCACAGGCTAATTAATTTTTCCCATTAGGGAGACATAAAAAAAAACGTATACTATTTTGCAATGTTGGCGATCTTTGAAGATATAGTGGTGACAATTTAAAAAAATTTCTAGTTAATACCGAAAAAACGGTATTTAAACTTATGAATACTGATATTAAAAATTATAAAAAGCGCTCAAAATACCGGTAATGTAATCCGTACTCGTAACCTAACGGTCCTGGTCACGAACTTGTGGGCGGTGCGTCTTGTCATTGAAGATCCAACGTGCAGAAATTTCTTTCAAAGTTCTTTATATAGAATAGAAATTTTAGATGGCAATCTAAGAGTCTTCTCGATGATTCCCCGGCGATATCATATTTTTTGTCAGACTGTCAATCTAGGTCACATTTTCTGTGGTTTCCAAAATTTTGTTCTTCAAGTTCATGATGGGGAGTTAACTTCACCTGTAAACCGTAATTTTCAAACAAGAGAGTATAGCTGTAGTGAAAATATTACGCATCGGGTTTTTCAATCTTGGCAGAATATGGACAATATTGTAAGAACATAACAATGAGAGAACAGATCTGTAACTTGATTGAAGGAGACTTAATGCACAATTTATCTTTACTATACTTTGAATTGTTACTTTTATCAAATAGCTTGCTTTCAGAAATAAATAGCTTGACGGGAAATCAATGAAGAGTATAGAGTAGAACGGAAAAAAAATTGTTTCAAGGCGTAATGGAATAATAGTTTCGGCACAATCTCCCCGAAAAATTCAGAAGTGTGGGGATGGGGATATAAATTGAGTGTTGAAATTATCGTTAGACTTATACTCCCTCTATTTGTAACAAAAAGTCTATGAATTTTAAGATTTGATGCAGAAAGAAAGAGATTAATTCTATGTTTCTAGAAAAAAATGTATTTACTAAGTTTGTGCCCTCCCTAAAAGATCAGGGCTGCGGTAGCCCAGTGGTCAAGGTATCGGATCATGGCAGACATGTCATAAGTTCGAACCCAGTAACACTAAAGTTCCGCCGTGTAGGGCAGCGATGCATTAATTGTTTAACATGTATCATTTATTAATCCACAGAGTAATACCTCGACTTATGCGAAATCGGAGTTATGCAATTTTTAAATTTAGTCCAGCGATACTTTACCTGTGGGCCATATGCGGCACACCGAGTCTTTTTAAGTGTCCCGGTCATGGCCCATTGCTCTGAGAAATTTATTTATTTAAAAACGTATTAAAAATTTGGTGGAAAATTCTTTGTCAAGAAATCAAATATATCAGTTTTGCTTTTTGCTGTCGGTGTCGTTCGGGTACGAATTTATATTCTTTTTCTATTTGGAGCGTTTACGGTTAGTGATAACAGACAACAGTGGAGTAGCGACAATTTTTTGGGTGCAGCTAATTTTTAACTATCTTTCATATATTGCAAACGAAAAATATTCGAAGAAAATATATCGTTTCAAGACTATTGGGAGGTTCACTAATTTGTAGTGAAAAACAAACACGGATCAGTAATTGTTTGATTTGTCACGAAAGTGCCGTATTTTAAAAAAAAAATACCAATAAACAGGAAGCACATTCAAGGACACTTTTCCTTAAAGATCTCTTTCAAGAGGTAATAAATGGGCTTTCTTGAATAATCTTTGCAATAGCAACACAGTATTTTGTCAGCGGCGATATCACAGCTGTAACAAAGGCATCCTATGAAGTTTGTTATATTATTGGTAATCATATGAAATTGTTTACTGATGCAGAAATTGTGAAGAAATGTTTCTTAATTGCTTCTAATTTAATGTTAGTGACAAAAATAAATAATATAAAAATAATAATTAAAAAAAGCAAAACAGGAGTTATAATATTTTGATCAATTTTCCAGATTTAAAATTTTCAATATTACCTTGATCTTAAAGCATCTTCCCCATTTATCCTCATGTTGCAGCCCGCGTGAAATAACGTACATATGTATGCGGCCCAGCAGAAAAAAAGGTTCAGTACCCCTGATCTAGTCGATTCGTCTTTTGTTTGAGCAGGGGAAAATGGCGAATTTGGCAACGCAATTGATGAAGTTGTCGATCTTGCCAGGGATATAAATTCAGAAGTGGATAGTCATGACGTTCAAGAACTGCTGGATTCCCGCAATCAGGAGCTGGCAATGGATGAGCTCTTAGAAATGTAAGAGCAAGACATTGAAGAAAAGTCTTTAGACCAGTTCTATCAAAAGATTGAATGACGGTTGTAGATTTGACAGATGGTCTCAGTTTAATTGAAAAAGGTCTAGATGATATAGACTGACGATGAACGCATCTTTTCAACGAAACAAGGGGAAAAAATATTAGCATGCTAAGAGGAAATTTTGTGGGAGGAAAAAAACCCCTTTTAGCCGGTAGACTACTTTTTTAGATTTTGTTAAACCTTCTGCATCAAAATAACTTTGGCTTGCGATTTTGTATCTGTGCTATCTAAGATTTCATTAAACAATTTTTCCTTCTAAATTATTTTCTTTCGTCTCCAAGCCCAAATAAAAATAATTTATATGTAATTACATGCGAAATGATACCTCTGTGACGGGCTTTCATCGTGATTTCCATTAATGTCCTCTTGGGGTTCTTTGGGGCCAGAATGGCGATTCTTTCCAACCAACTCCAGAAGAAGAACGTGTGTATGTAAATTAGGAATCTTATAAATAGTAGAAGTTTAGCGTTCGCGAGGTGGCTATGTGAAGTCACTATATGAGGTCTATGTTTATGATTAGAAAAGCTTAAGCTAGAGTTTGAGGAAATTACAAGTTCAAGAATTAACCTACCCATACCTGGGCCTTCAAGAAAAAGATGGATACCATTCCACATGGATTAAAGCCACGTCAGTGCGACCAAGAGAGTAGCTGTTACCAAGGATTTAGCAGTAAGCGTCTTCAATTAAGATATAAGAAGATTAGCAGTAATCTATAAAGTTAAATATAATGGTCAATTACGCGATTATTTAGTAATATAAATTGTGTCTTCTCACTCCAGATTCGTTTACTTGGGTTATTAATATTATTGTATATATATAGATTAAAATAAGATCTTAATAAATAGATAGTAAGATGACTGAAACGTCTAGTTCGTTCTTTCCTACAGATACATGTCACGTGGATAACATAGAAATGGGGCACTCAAGGCCACATGCCTCACACCTCTACTTAGTGAATTCGAACTACACGGTTATCACTTATTCCCACCTATCGCGTAAGTTTGGGGTATTAATGGGGGCGGAGGGTATTAAAAATTCAAATATTATTTTCACCGTCTTGATAAAGAATAGCATGAAGAAAATAAAAGAAACTTATTTTCAGGCTACGTAAGCAGATATTAACTTGAACAAATACAGTAATATTCTATAAACTAATTTTCTTGGGAAATTTTTATTTTCATAAACTCAGGAAATAAGATAATAGTTAAATTTACTATTACATCCAGTATACAATTCAAATAGTACAGATTTTACTCTACAAACGAATACGTATTGTATAAATTATTCATAAATATTATTCACCTAATAATACAAATTATGTAATAAGTGAGTTTAGCATAACGAAATAACAAGGTAAATGACTACGTTCGAAATCAGGATTTTCCTAAAGTTAGTGAATGAATAATTTGTTTGATATATATAGTGTTACAACGCACGAAAAACTTCCGTGACTGCAATGTAGAGGTCACTACGTTATGGACATATTTGTAAAAAACAAGTAACGTAAACTTGAAAACCACTGCTTTTAACTTTTAAATGTCACTGCTAACGATGTGATTTTGGTATTTTATGTTATTAAATGTATTGTTTTACCCCCGAGATCTTGTTAATTTCTTGAGGCTTAACTCATTAATAACAAAGAACCGTTACAGTGCCACTTAAATTAGAATATACATATAAAATTGTTTTAAGGATATTATTACAATGAAAAATTATTTAAATGCAATTTAAATAATTTTTTTAAATATTTTTTTATTTAATCCAGAAAAGATGACATATTTTAAAAATATTTTCCTTTTATAAAAATAATTATATAATAATAATATTTTGTCTATATATTTAACCGACAATTCTCTACAGAATTTGAGCTAGAATTTTTGAAATGTATAATTTAGATGTGGATTCATTTATATTTTAATATATCAGAGTAGAGAAATTTTTTAATAAAAGCTCTGGGGGTTGTGTTATTTCAATTGATAGCAACTGCGAAAAATTTTCAAAATATTTGTTCAGCTATTGTAGAGAAGTCTTAGCTATATACAGGCAAAATATTCTTATTATTAAAGCATTTGTCATAAAAGGAGAATGTTTTGAAAATATGTCACTTTTTCTTCATTTTTCACCCAACAATTGTACTAAATTTTTATTGCATAAATGTTTTTAAAGCAATATTATTTGTAAATTCTAATTCAAGTAACACCAAATATCAAACAAATTATCCTTTTATACTATTTTAGAAAATCAAGGTTCCGATCTTTGATAGATTATACTTTTATATTTTATGGTATAAGTTAAGAATATCTGATCGATTTTAAAGTTTATCCGAAAAAAGAAAATTAAAGCTGAACTTAGAAAAATAAACTTTTGCAGTTAAATAGTGCCTGGTAAAGGATATTTTGAATTATGTCTATTAAGCATGAGTCACATAATTTCGAAAAAAGGAACTATTTAGATATCGGGGTGCTACGTGCTATACAGCGCTTCTTGTTGAGGAAGATGAAATTCTAGATGGTGGCCTAGCCATAGCAAATCGCCAGGAAAATAATTTTAAACAACTGTTTTGAAATATATCCCAAGCGAAGAATATAGGAATAGATTGAAAATAACCAAGATCAATCAATAATGAATACCTTTATAATATATTAAATATTATATTTACAACTATAATAATATTACGTAATGTAAAGGGTGTTTTTTTGAGAGGTATAGAACTTTAAATTGCAATAAAACAACGATGTCTTATTCGATTGACATGAATTTTTTTTATTCGAAAGATAATTTTGTGGCATTACATTTTAAATATGATTTCTGGCATAGGACTGCCACGGCAGGCTCGCATGTAGTCCAATCTGGACGTCCAATTTTCGATGACTTTTTCCAACATTTGTGGCCGTATATCGGCAATAACACGGCGAATGTGGTCTTCCCAATGGTCAAGCGTTTGTGGCTTATCCGCATAGACCAATGACTTTACATAGCCCCACAGAAAATAGTCTAGCGGTGATCTTGGAGGCCAATTCACAGGTCCAAAACGTGAAATTAGGCGGTCACCAAACGTGTCTTTCAATAAATCGATTGTGGCATGAGTTGTGTGACATGTTGCGCCGTCTTGTTGGAACCACAGCTCCTGGACATCATGATTGTTCAATTCAGGAATGAAAAAGTTAGTAATCATGGCTCTATACCGATCACCATTGACTGTATCGTTGTGGCCTTCATCGTTTTTGAAGAAGGATTCCACCAGCCCATAAAGCGCACCAAACAGTCAGTTTTTCTGGATGTAACGGTGTTTCGACATACACTTGTGGATTAGCGTCATTCCAAATGCGGCAGTTTTGTTTGTTGACGTAGCCATTCAACCAGAAGTGCGCTTCATCGCTAAACAAAATTCGCTTATGAAAATCGACCATTTTTTCGAAATAAAATGGCACAATTTGAAAGCGTTGTTCAGGCGTGAGTCTATTCATGATGAATTGCCAAACCAAACTGAGAATAAATCACTTGACAGCTGTTAAATCGGTCGCCATCTTGGAAAGTAATGTCAACTAAAACTTCTATACATGAAAAAAACACTCTGTATAATAATCGTATGGTCTAATTTTATAGTAATTATTATATAATAATAATAATAATCATGTTGTAATATAATGATTACATAAAATAATACTCATATATATAAAATAACAATTATAAATAAATAATACTAATAATAGTTACAAATAAATAACGTAATATATAATAATAATAGGTAATACTTATAAATAAATATAATAAAATAATTATTATAAATAAAGCCTATAATATATAATTATTGTATGTAATAGTAAATGTATTTTTATATAATACTAGCGGATCCGATAAAGACGTTGTCCTGTACACACATCTTAAATTCAAAAAGGCCAAATTTTTATGACTAAGCTTTAACAATCTGAACCGTTTTGATGAAAATTTGTATTAAAAAAGTTATAATATCTAACGTCATTACATATACGGTAATCACAATTGGATCAATCGATAATATCCAGAAATAGTATAAAATAATAAAATAAAATAAAAGCAACGTTAAACCAAATTACATTGATTTTTTTAAGCTGAAAAAGAAACGACACAATCAAATGAATATCCAGAAATGGTTTGAAATGATCACATAAAATATAAGCAAAACAAAAATGACTGTTGCCAAATTAACAAATTAATATTTTTTATTAATTTTAATTAAAACCCATTTTTTCAACAAATTCCATTGTTTGAAAAAAAATGGGAAAATCACTTAAAATTTTTATCTTAAAAAAAAATCTAAAACGAATTTCGAAAAAAACTCTTCGTATTGCACATCATTAGGACATATAGTAATCATGTGCCAAGTCTTATACTTCTGAGTTGCTTAGAAGTGAAACACACACAAAAACTGTTTCTCTTTTATTAGTATAGAGATTTCCGATAAGAAATAATTTTAAACAGAAAATTTTTTAATAATGTGTGTAATCAATTAGCTACACAAACGGATTTGTAGGTTAGGATAATTGTTGATCAACGTACGTGTAATTACTATCTTTTTAACTAAGTGCGATATCAGACCGAATTGTAAATCTAAACTATTCTCGAATCCACTGGAACAGACGCAAAAAATTTCACCAAAATCGGTCAACCCGTTTAGGAGGAGTTTAGTCACATACACGCGCACAGGTGATTTTTATATATAAAGATTATAAATAAAATAATTGCATAAATTATATTAAAATTAATGAATATCAATTAAAAAGTGCTGGGAACACTTGCAAAATTTTAAAAATTGAGAGTTTCTGTAATGAATTGCATCGAATAAGAAACTTTTAAAAATGTAGTATTAAAAATTAAAATATAATTTAATACCGAGATGTACAGCAATAATTAAAAGCATAAGCTTCATAGTTTTAAAAAATATATTTTGGTACTGACCAATGATATTAGAAATATCCATATTTGAAAATTGCACAAAATACAACAGAAGATTGAGGCAGATGGCTTTAGGAACAAATGCAATAAAAAATGGTTAAATTTTCTAAGAAATCTTATTAAAACCGTCTGAAATTAATAGTGTTACCGCGAAAAAAAATTAAGTCTAATATACGTTATCCCCATGGCAACCACATTGCCAGTCGATAAAAATATCAAGGTAAACATATTGTAAAGTTATCGCCCATCTTGGCGAACATAAACAAACAACTTGGCGCGTAGCACCCCGATACCAAATTAGCATCGAAAAAAAATCTATTTGCATACAGTTTTATATGTAATCGTTCGAGTTTTTCATCATGACTGAACGATGCAGTTTCAAAGTTTAAGCAATCTTAGTACTCAAAATGCATTAATATTTTTAGTGATTCAATTGTATTATCAATATTTCTATCCAATAATGGCATATATTACTACACACGTGCATTAAATGCGAAATGAAACATCTTTAAATTCATACTGTTCTCATACTTTTTTAGTCAATACAAGCAAAAATAAAGCATCATAACTTTATCCAGAAAGATAGTGGGGGGGGAGAGGTGCCTGATTGTTTTTGGGAAACGAAACATTTTATTCAGTTATTTAAAAACCTTTTTTGCATCCCCTAAATCGTACAGGAAGAGATGATGGAGAAAATCGAGGGAAGGTGAAGATGAATTATGGCAAATAGATTTCTCTCCCCCTTTATCATAACTCGAGGGAGTTTGTCGATAAATAAAGATACCAGCCACTTGCGTTTAATTGCCTGCATGTCTAGCTGATGCAGAACTGTATTTTACTGTCTCTCAGATAATAGACGGGGATAATAACCTCATCACTTCCGAAATCTTCAGGTTTTCCCTAGAATATGCTAGCATGATTATTTGAAAAAGAACCAACGAATTTTTTGGATAAATCAATTAATGTAAATACTTTCTTCAATAGGGTAGTTCGAATTTGTTTTTGTTTAGGCACGTCACTGTTAAGGTTGGAACCCTCCTATGAGAAAGGATGCGTTAGGACGACATTGGGATGTTCGTTAGCTGGAGCCTTGATAGGTTACTGGGGGCTGCAGTAGCCTAGTGGTCAAGGTAACGGACTCATAGCCAGGTGGGGGGCGTGTCATGAGTTCAAGCCTAGTACTACTGAAGGATCCGCTGTGTTAAGGGAACGATGCACGTTAAATCTGTCGAGAGATTAAACATCCTCCCATTTGTGTGGTGTGGTAGCCAAAAGGGAAGGTGTGCCATCTCAGATGTCTTCCTCGTCACTTAATCATGGTTCAAAATTGCGAGGTCCATCACCAAAAGACCTCGAGTAGCTGAACGGTGTGACGTTAACATTCATTCATTCACTCACTCCCTTGATAGGTCACTGTAGGTGTGAAAGAGTCCAAGCGAATCTGGAAGTCAATCGGAGAGAGAGAGTTCATTGGAGTATCTTGAAGCTTTTCTGAAGCCTAGGTTTCCCCTCTTGATGTCTCTTAAAGATGCAATACGTCACGCCTTTTCAAGCCTCACGTGACGCAAGATCACTTCTCTTTGGACGCTGCCGGAATTATTATTCAGTCATTGGTTCTTGTCACCCTACGTGTGATGGACTTTCAAGCAGGAGATTGGCGGGGGGAACTGAGCCGGTCCCCTCTCTGTCGGCTGGATAAAGGGAGATCAAAGGCTGACTTGTCTTAGAATAAAAACACTGGATCGTTTGGTGTTGGATACTTTTCCTCACAAAACTATGTGACCGTTGAGACGTCATTAGTTCCCTAGCATGAAATGGGTCCTTTGGAGAAGACCAACTTCTTTTTTCAATACTTTGGTTTTCTGGAATGCGGTAGTGGTAAGCAAGAGGTCATGGTCGCAAGCTTGTGACCGATGTTGGTTTTTTAGTCGAGTCCTGAGTTTCACACTTTATGCCATTAATTGATCGATGCATTTCTAAAAAATCCATTGGCCAATAAATGACCAATGTGAATTGATGAAAGTCAACTTAGTAGGGGCTCAATCATTCACATGTTTTGTAAATTTGGAGAGTGTGGTGGAAGCTCAGGTGTTGTTTTATCATTTGACCTTAGTTGACAATTACGAAGTCTACCTCCGGTATATAGGGTATTGCCGAATTCGACAGACAGATTCAGAGGGTTTATAGTAGACAGCATGGGGACCACAATTCAGTGTAGAACATGGTGTCACAAACCGCGTTTTGTTCGAGTAATTCTCAAAACTAGTTATGAAGGTGTGATGTAGAGGGGAATGGAAAGGGGCAATAAGAGGTAAGAAATACATTTATTACACTATAAAGAATGTTTACAATACAAACAATGCATCACAAATCGAAGTTGCGGCCGCGTAGGTCATACCACAGCCGACACAGACGGGCGAAGGATTGTCTGACACGTTCAAACGAATCCAGTGTGCTTGCAATATCAGCTGAAGCGACGACGATCCATGCCTTGAGATTCCTCACTGTAGCCACCAGCGATTTCAGGTCGTCCGAGAAGAAGAAATATAAAGGATTTAGATCTGGGAAGCAAGCAACAAGTAGGTCAGTCATGTCCAATCCACCTACAGGGATATATAGTATGTAGATAGTTACGCAGCCGATTTACAGCTGTGTAACGTATGTAAATCGGCTTCTTTTTGTGGATAGTATCACACGTATTTATGAACACCTGCCCCTTTAAAATACTTCATGGTCTTCTCCTTAGAAATCTCCTCGGAAACCTTTGACATCGTGAGAGAACCTCTAGTCCACCCACGAAGCGGATTTAACTCGAGGATAAAGAGACCGACCGCTACCAACGGGAGAACCTAGACAGGAGAAAGAGAAGACAGTTTGAAAACTTCGCTGAGAACGGACGCAACCCCCTCCCTCTCAAACATTAAAATTTGAACTTTTATGATCAAAACAATATTTTTAATACTATTATCTCGATTTCACCAAGTAAACGTGGTTTGCGATCCTGTGTGCTTTAGTGATTTCTCATTCCCATGCAGCCTACTGTCACAACTCGGATTTAGTCGGTCGAAATCGGCAGCACCCTATATTTCATGTTTCTTCTACCGTGAAAAAAAACAATCATTCAACTAGTTTTCCACATTAGAAACCTGATGTATTTTATAATGTAACCTCTTTTTTATGAAGATATCATCATATTAGGAAAAATAATAAAGAAGGAAACGTATGTATTTTTATTTCAGAAATAGAAAAAATGTTATCTGTTCTAAAAATGTATTTTGTACATGTTTTAAACATATTTCTCTCTTAAGGAATCCGACTACTTGCGACAATTTTTTTTTATAAAAATGGAGACATGGAGATTTTTTTTGTGGTTTTTAAATTTATTTAGTACATTTTAAGAAAAAAAGGCTAAAGTTAAGAAGAAAAAAAAAAATTATATGTCCTAAAAGAGGAAAAATGGGTAAACATCGGCAAAAAAAATGACATAAACGGGCCCGCTCTGAACAAATTGTAAACGAACATAATCTCAATTTTTCAATTTTGATGTAGGATTTTGGAATCCCTTTTTGAAATGGTCTTCAAGATAAGAGATATTTTAATTTTTACAAAAACTAGAGCACGTTATCTTAGTTATTACAAGAAATTGCTTAAAAAACAGTGATTATATTCACATAAAGGACTGTAAATTTTGTAATGAAGGAGTGATTGATAAATCTGTAAGTTAAAACACTTCTACTGTTATACAGAACATACACAAAACATTTCAGCAAATTATTTAAAAAAAACTTTGAACATTCACTGTCCCCGTTTAAGCTTTTCGAAAAAAAAACACATTTCGAGTAAAACGCATTTTAAAGTTTGACATCTTATGTAAAGTTATGTCACCTGCTTTTACTAAAACACCTGTAGTGTTTGTTCTAATGAATGTAAAATAAAAAACGAGGTATTTTTATAAATCTAATAAGATGTTCTATAAAATAAAATAATAAAAAATGGTCAAATTTTAAAAAAATTCATGATTTTAGGGTAGTTTATGATTTTGATTCATGATTTTAGGGTAGAGTGATTTTAGTTCGACCTTAAGAAAAAATTTCAAGTTATCTATATATATATATATTCACGAAATAAAAAAATTCTTTTTTTCCGTTTCGATAATAGCTCTAATATATGATAATATAAGGTAGTGTATCTCAAACTGTGGGGCTCGCCCCCAAAGAGGCGTGACATCTCTACAAGGGGGGCGCGAGCATATTGAAAAGTCGAAAACAAAAGATTCTTACAAAAAATAGTTTACTGAGAATAAACGAAAAAAAATTATTCTGGCACAATAAAAAATAAAATACAGTTTTACACTGATATAATACACTTATAAATGTATGAGTACTGCACGATGTATTTTATTATTAATTTAACAATACTAAGTTAAAAACAAGTTTAATAGTTACCAGTGATCTCTCTTGTTATATATAAAATTATATACAACAATTAGCAATTATCTTTATTATT
Source organism: Trichonephila clavipes (assembly GCA_019973935.1). Lineage (NCBI taxonomy): Eukaryota > Metazoa > Arthropoda > Arachnida > Araneae > Nephilidae > Trichonephila > Trichonephila clavipes. The sequence continues at coordinate 47,480 of BMAU01015506.1, forward strand.
TGTACTGTTTGTAATTAATCCCATAACTGCCGATTAAAAGTAACGCAATTCGTTCTCCAACGACACCGTTTTCCGCGTAGACGTGCTATGTGGCGAGTGTGATGTATTGGAAGGGAGGGGCGAAAGAAAAGGAAAAAATAAACAAATCCTCTCAAATAAGTAAATCCTTCGCAAACTCTGTCAAAGCCCTTTTATTGTATTCCAAAGCTTTTTTTAAGATTTAAAAACAATTTTTATGGATAGAGCAGTGTACAGAAAAGATCGTACTTCGGAACGACGCATATATACGCTCAGGACAATTAAAGTTTTGACTGAGCGAGACGTATATATACGCCAATGACACTTAAGAGGTTAATTCCGTATTGTAGCTTTAGCGTCAAAGTATAGTATTATTAAATTCAAAACATTGTTATTGTATGGAAGGGGGGCGCGAGGGAAATTCTGATTGAATATTGGGTCGCAAATATTGAAAGTTTGAAAAGCACTGATATAAGGTGAATACAAATGATGGACCGGATTTTGAAAAAATCACATTTTCAATACCAGGTCATATATTTTAATTGGTGATACATGAATGTAAAGAAAAATATATGAAATTTTTTTTCCACGAAGGGCCAATAACCCCTTCAAACATTCAAGATCGCTCTGGTTGAAATCCAAACATGGCTACAGTGACAGAGAAAAGTTTTTGTGTACTAAAGCATGCTCTGGGCTTTTAAGTTATTTCGGTGCAACGTGCATTTAGAAATTGCTACAGATAAGAAACACCAACAAAGAAGTGCGTTCTGCGATGGTATCATCAATTTAAGAAAACAGACGGCTTGTGTAAATAGAAAGACAGGGCCACCCAAGCGTCTTGGTTGGTTGATTGATTGAGTATTAACGTCACACTGTTTAGCTACACAGGGGCTTTTGGCGACGGACCACGTAATTTTGAACCATGGTCAAGTGACGTGAACGACACCTGAGCTGGCACCCCCTCTCCTAACTACCTCACCAACGGGAGGACGTTTCAGCTCTCGACAGATTTAGCGTGTATCGCTGACCTACACGGCGGGTCTTTAGTGGTACTGGGCTCGAACTCGTGACAAGGCAAGCCACGATCCGATACCTACACCATTCGGCTACAGAGGCCACCCAAGCGTCTTGGAAGAAGTAATGGAGAGGATGAAGTAGCCTTTCGCTCGAAATTCACGGAAGTCTCCGAGAGTTGCCGCCTGTGAACTTGTAATGCTCCAGAAAAGGGCATGGATAACTTTACGAAAAAATTAAATTTTCAAGCCGTATCTTTTGCAATTGACACAGCAAATGACAGAGGACGATAAGTCAGCATTTCTGCAGCATTACGGACCATTAATAGTGTTGCTATAAATCAACTGGATTACAGACTGGACGTATACCATTTAACTAGAGGGCTACACATCAAACATTTGTAAAGAAAAAAAAAACACGTGGTATACTTCTTTTTACATTCATATATCACTTACTAAAGGGTGTTTTTTGTAGAGGTATAGAACTTTAAATTGCAATAAAACAACGATTTGTTTTTCGATTGATATGAATTTTTTTTTATTCGAAAGATAATCTTGTGGCATTACATTTTAAATACGATTTCTGGCATAGGACTGCCACGGCTGGCTCAGATGTAGTCCAATCTGGACGTCCAATTTTCGATGACTTTTTCCAACATTTGTGGCCGTATATCGGCAATAACACGGCGAATGTTGTCTTCCAAATGGTCGAGCGTTTGTGGCTTATCCGCATAGACCAATGACTTTACATAGCCCCACAGAAAATAGTCTAGCGGTATTAAATCACAAGATCTTGGAGGCCAATTCACAGGTCCAAAACGTGAAATTAGGCGGTCACCAAACGTGTCTTTCAATAAATCGATTGGGCACGAGCTGTGTGACATGTTGCGCCGTCTTGTTGGAACCACAGCTCCTGGACATCATGATTGTTCAATTCAGGAATGAAAAAGTTAGTAATCATGGCTCTATACCGATCACCATTGACTGTAACGTTGTGGCCTTCATCGTTTTTGAAGAAGGATTCCACCAGCCCATAAAACGCACCAAACAGTCAGTTTTTCTGGATGTAACGGTGTTTCGACATACACTTGATTGCAAACAAGTAATTACACTTGTCACTCCAAATGCGGCAGCTTTTTTTGTTGACGTAGCCATTCAACCAGAAGTGCGCTTCATCGCTAAATAAAATTCGCTTATGAAAATTGGGAACAACGGCAATCTCGTTTTGGGCCCATTCGACGAATCTACGCCTTGCTTGATGATCGTTTTGTTGAATTGCCAAACCAAACTGAGAATAAATCACTTGATAGCTATTAAATCGGTCGCCATCTTGGAAAGTAATGCCAACTTAAACTTCTATACCTGGAAAAAAACACTCTTTACATATATATATGTATATCTTGTTCAAATTTTCAATCGTTAATAAAATACTTTTCTTCATTCATTCAAGTTCAAATACATTTTTTAAACTTGCAGTGGATGACACTTGATGTTCATACAGATTTTTCAAATATAATATTAATTCATTAATTAAATTAAAATGTAACAAACAAAAATAATAGTCCAACAGCACGTATAGAAAAGAAAAGTGTTCGTTGTGTTCCTGTATCTGGATGAATAGCGCGTTGGATGCACAAAGGTCGTGGGTTCGAATACCAACTGGAATGGCCTAATTTTGGAGCATGTGATTTCTTTTTACTATATTATTTTATTGTAATAGTTAAATGAATGAATGAATGAATAAATGAATGAATGAATAAATAGTAACAAACAAAAATAATAGTCCAACACCCTATATAGAAAATAAAATGGAAAATTGCTTTCTATTTAGACGGTGTAACGTCGTGTAGCTAATCATCATTAAATAATTTTTACAGCCTAATATAAAAATAAAAGCATTGTTTATTTGCTAAACAATTTGTTAATGAAGCAAAAGAATTCAGTTCATATGCCAAGCCGGTGCAGCAGTCCATATTCAGTCCATACCGGCGTTCTTTCCACTCCAATCTCGGACTAAGTCCTTTTCTCCATCCAAGACTGGCTCCTCTCTCTCCCGACTCTTTTTCTTTTTTCCGTCTCCTCTCTCTCTCTCTCCTTAAAAAGAACCCTTTTAAACACCAATGGTGTGTTCACAACACGCCCCTCGTCCCTTATTGGCAGATCACAAAAGTCTCTTGGCCCCCCCTCGTCCTATTTGCGCATAACACGCCAAAACACACTCGGGCCGTCTGGCCCAAGGCGCCATAGTTCCTTGTCCAACATCTGGACACACTTGTCCATCACGCCACCTGTTCCTAGTATCCCCTTTACACAACACTAGAAAATACGACATGATTATTTTAAGATAGGCTTCGCCTATTGTCAATGGGGCACCGGCTCTCCTTTACCATTATGGCGACCCGTCTGGCTGTCTTTACTCTCCGAGTTCAGATAATAAACAATGGCCCCATGGCCACGTGCACTGGTCATTTTACAGCTGGTGGATCGTAAAAATTCAGGGACCATCGATGGGTGTGAGATCACAACAATCGAAGACGTCGTACTTGTCCCTTAACAGCTGGTGAAACTATTAAACTTATCGTGAATCGAAAGATGGGGATTCACAACAATCGACGATGTCACAACGGTAAGCTTTCAACTGACATCCACATGTATAATTTACAAAAATACTACAGAAACACTATAAAATGATCAATCTTTAAATTAGCTTTAAACGGTTAGCTTGGACAAGCCATATCATACTGCTTATTAAAACCAATTATTTCTAGATTTTATATGAGTAACTATCATTAATATGAGACATAAATAATTTTTTCATTAGTAAATATATTTGTTTCGTAAAGTTTCTTTTGACTTTTGACAAAATATATGGCTAATTTGTTTACATTCAAAATAAATCTGCCATTTGTCATTTCATCAAGTACAAAGTCTCATTTAAAGTAAAACTGAAATATTAATTGTAAAGATTTCTTTAAAGCAGTATATAGAAATAAAATAAAGTTTCAAAGCTTTTTCACACAGACACAGAAAAAGGGAACATTTTTAAAGCAAAGAAAAAGAAAGAGCTGATTAGTAAAGGATTAGTGAAAGATATTTGTTACGTCTGAGAGATCTTCAGTCATTCAAACTCGCTTCTTTTTTCACTTGAGCGCGAAAATAGGTCTCCGAGTTAAGAAGTTAATTACTTTTAAGTGTTATAATTAATTGAAATTCGTCGGGAGGTTTTTGTTAACTCTCTTCGTCACACTGTTCCGGAATTAATTGCTCTGCGAATTGAATCGGATTCATTCTATCTGGAGTATAATGAGTATTAAAACGTGCACATTTCTTAATTAATTGGAAGGAATTAGGAGGTGCTCGAATTTCTTTCCAGTGCACAAAAACCCTAGAATTGATTAGAAAATGTTTTGGAACGTATACAATGGATTCGCTGTGTTGAAAGGGCACTAAATTACAACTATAAACTTCCCGAGAAATAGCACATTCCCTTGCACCTCGGAGCAGACTCAAGAATTTGTTCAACTGAGATAATATTTAAGGAGATTATCGTATCCTACTTTTAGACTTTTGTACACTATAAATATATTTGTTTTTCTTTTGATTTGAATGAAATTTGATAAGAGATTTATTTTATAAGTGTCACATACTTTTTAACAATTCCTACTATTAGTTCCCTCTCACCCTATATTTATTTATTTATATACCTTGTTCAGATTTTCAATCGTTAATAAAGTATTTTTAATCATCCACTGAAGTTCAAATGCAATTTTTAAACTTGCAGTGGATGACACTTGATGTTAATATAGTTTTTTTCAAATATTAATTCATTAATTAAATTTTATTTTATAATTTTAAATTTATTCCGCGTTATTTCTGACGAAGTTAGATTTATCTGCAACTGATGGCACCAGTAAATTTTTCTACCAAGTAGAAATAGATATATAAAATTTTTTATATTACTTGTTTGAAGGAGCTCTTTCAGGACTCTTAATTTTCTTAAAGTCTCTTTGAATTTCTGTGCGATTTTTTGTTAATTTTAAATGGATGCTTTGGGTTAAAGTGCTTTTAAAATTTTTTGCGTGTATTTAATTTTTAATTTTTTTAAATTTCAAGCCGAATTAAAAAAATTGTGTGTGTTTATGACCGCACAATAGAAGTGTCACCTTTTGATTTATTCTGGGCAAGAGAATCCAATTGTTTGGTTGTATTACGTTTTCTTCTATGACATTTTCGCTTGCGGACGTTAAATAATTTACTTTTTCATGCCTATTCATCGGTGGATTTGTTTATTTCATCCATTTTCTGTAAAGGACAATGCCCAAAAAAGTATGCATTCTTATACATTTATATATGGGTATATACGATTTTTAAATGTAAATAAGTCCAATTATTTTAAAAATATTTTTCTGTAAATTACTTGCGTGAATTATATTTAAATAATATATATGTTTATATGGTTCTTACGTTCTATCACAACATTTCCAACGTTCAAGATAACTCGCCAAGTTGGCAATCCTGATTTCCCATGTGTCGTATGCGCTGAATTAACAACCATGTGCTTCCTTTCATATAATGCCGTCAATACCGTTGCGATGATACGTACCGTTTTATATAACGTATATACTATGTAAGGCTAGGAAAATGTATGCATTGAAAGTCATTTACTTTTCTAAAAATTCTTTCAGCGAACAAAAGGAGAGGGTTCATACTTTTTCACAATTAATGCTTTTATTTTCTCGTAATCTCTTAGTTGCCATCACTAATATGAACCAAAACATTAGCAACTTTCTCGCTCATTAACTTCATTAAAATTTCGGATTTTAATGCCTTTTGTCACATTTTTGTGCTCAAATGGTCTTTCTGCTGAATCAAAAAATAGAACCTATGTTTCGTTTCTATCTTCGATTTCCTATATAAGAGCAAAAATGTTCTTTTTAATAATTTTTACTTGTGCTCCTCTTCCCCGATTCACTCTTTGGAATTGAGTGGAAGTGGGCTGCATAACAGTAATATTTTAAATAAAGAAAATAAAAATTCACTAGAAAAAGTGCGCATGAAGTTTTTACTTAAAAAAACACACGAGTCGACAAGGTTTTGAATTCAAAATTAAGGCAGCGTCATTACAATTGCCGACTAGAAACGAGTAAATCCGATTGAGCGTAACGCAGCCGAACTTAACGTTTAATTTAAATTCACTCTTCAGCAAAAGGAGCCTAAAGAAGTTATCCCTTCAAAAAACTAGAATTATAGGAATCATATATCTGCCTATTTTTAAAGCATAGACTCCATTTCCTAATATTATGAAAAAGAAGCTTATTTTTATATATTATTGAATGGATTTCGTTAATACAATGGGCACTTAAGAAATCATTACTATTGAGCCAATATCATCCACATGTTTCAACACGGTACAGTGAGTTCCATCATTTTGCTGCACACTGTATCTATTATACATATCAAATTTAATCCACACATACAAATGATCTATTACCAGGCTATTACCAGAGTCCATCAACATCGTCTCTATTTACCGGATCATCCCTCAGTCATTGCTACTGTTCTTACGCTATTCACCTAAATAGCTGGAATGTAGACTTGAATCTCAGGACATACACCCTCAAGGCCTATGTTACCCAATAATATAATCAAGCCTCTAAGATCCCTGTATAATTCTGAATAGAACACTACATAATGCAGTAGTGGCATACTACAGTTGATTTGGCCTCTATAAAGCAGTGGAACTTATCCCCACAAAGGTTTATCTGTATTGGGGAACGTGCCCGTAAAGTAGCGGTGAAAGAAAACGTAATCGGGGATTGGAAATCGATGACATAGATGAGATTTTCATGGGGAGAGGCGATAGGAGGTGTTTTGTTTTGAGATGCATTTTGTAGTACATTTTTTTGTCATTTTTCAATTCCTACTATTAGTTCACAATCTTCATATATATATATATATATATATCTTGATCAAATATTCAATCGTTAATAAAATACATTTTAAGCTCTCAATTAAGCTGAAATTTTATATACACGATTATTTTGAATGACTACATAGTAAAGTAAATATAATCAATAAAAATTAATTGATTAAAGCTAATTATTCAAAGAATTACAGATACAGCCACGTTCGCGTAATTTTTAGTGACTTGGCGACCATTTTGGCTTTAAAACTTTAAAAGGGTTTTTTCTCACATTTTAAAGCACTCATTTGAGCTGAAATGTTTCGTACACGTTTGCTTTGGGTGTCAATACGATAATTTAATTACAATTAATTAAAATGAATTGACTGAAACTAATTATTTAAAGCATTACAGATACTGAGAATCACGTTGTCTTCTTTTTTAGCAACTTGGGTCAAAACTTTAATATATTATTTTTCCTCACCTTTTAAAGCATTCAGTTGAACTGGGATTTCATATACACGATTGTTATGGATAAGAATACGATACTTTAAAGATAAATTAATAACAATTAATTGCCACTTAATATTGTAATTCTGTCATATGTATATACATATTTATATTAATTGTAATTATTTGATAATAAATAGCTATGAAATTTTTCTTTGTTGTTTTTTTCACATATACAGTAATACTCTGACCTTACGTAACAGGGGGAGGGGAGAGGGGCAGAGTGATAACTGCGTAAGTCGGGATACATTTTAATGCATGTAAGTTATTTTTAATTGGGACCGGAGAAGACAGAAAATAATAATTTAGAAAAAAAGGTTTAATAAAATCTTAGATAACTTCTGTTGGCGATTTTGTATGTATGTTATTTTGATGTGAAAGGTTTCATAAAATCTAACAAAGTAGTCTACCTGGTCAATAGTTTTGTTTTTCTTTGGCGAAATTTCCTCTTAGCATGTGTGTGTGTGCTAATAATTTTTTATACTCCGGTTTTGTTGAAAGCGTACATTAGTTGTTGGAGTTTGTGTTTTCTGAAATTTGTAACCCTTTTTCAAATAAACTTAGGCCTTATGTCAAATTCCTAACCGTAAAGTTTTTGATTGAACTGGGTCTATAGACTCAAGTTCTTCTATGTCTTGCTCTTTCTCATCAATTTGTATTAACATCTCAATTGTCAGTTCCTGATTGGGGGAATCCAGCAGTTCTTGAATTTAATTACTATCCTCTTTTAAATTTATTTGCCTGGCAAAATCGACAACTTGTTCAATCACATTACCAACTTCATCTGGTAATATTGTCATGTAGCTCTCAAGTTTATAATTGGTTTAAGAAAATACCTTAATATATATATATATATATATATATATATATATATATATATATATTTGACTAAAAAAAGTTTCACTAAATTTTGGGTGTTTTATTTATGTACAAAAAATATTTTACTTATTTAAGTAAAACTTTTTAAAAAAATTGTACCCAAACGTAAGCTTGTATTATAAGATCTCAAATGTATGTCCAAAACAAATTAAGCAGAAAATTTTTTTTTTTTGAACTAAAAATTATTTTTTCAATTCCTTAAAATGATTAAATTATCTTTATTAAGATCACAAAATAATCTAATTTCTATTGGAAATTTTTAAAGATGTATGTGTCCCATAAATAAAGAGTCTTAATTTTGGCATTTTACTATTCGAGCATGTCCTGGTAACCTTAAGGAAGCATACATACAAACGCATGCGAAAAACTAGAACTATTTTGTTTTCTTTTTGAATTTTTGTTTATCTTTTAACGAAATCCTTTGGGATGCGCTATGGAGTTCATAAATCGAAAATTCGGCTTAAAATCAATACGAAACACGTGAAAAAATATGCTTTGAGCAGTAATCAAATAATAGTTTTGGCACACATTTTCGTCTCAAGGAAACAAAAAAAAATATCTATCGATAGTTGAAATTATCCTTGGAATCTGTCTTCAACTTTTTCTACAGAAAAATCTTCGAATCCAAAAATATTGTGATATTGAACGAAAAGTAGGGATGTAAAAAATATATGTTTGCCTCACATCCAATAAAAAAAATCTATAATCGATAGATTGCTCATGTAATCCGAAACAGTTAGGATCTGTTTAGACAGAACATATTAATGATGCTTTTGTTCTTTTATCTTTTCAATGTTTTTAGTTTGAAAAAAAAAGGAAAACAGAAACAACGCAGATTCAAATTTAATGAATTTCAAAATTATTTAAAAAAATTAAACATCAAGCAAATTGATTCATAAAAACTTAATCAGTACATTGGCAATGATTTTTTGTTTGTTTTTTGATTGTTGAAACTCATTTTAAAGATCATTTGGAAACATCATTAAACATTACTTTCTTATATAAAAAATTGTACACAAAGAGATGTTGCTTCTTTAGAACGAATTTAATTATGTATAAATAAAAGATGACATGTTTGCTGAAGCAATATTTCGACATTTCCGGTTCTTTAAAGCATATGTGAAAAAAATATTCTCCCTTTTTGTTTTTGTTTGTTAGAGAGAATTATTAAAATTGGAACAAAAAATTAAATTAATCCGACTTTAAATGAAGTTCAAATATTTATTTATTATTATGCTTTACATTAAACCATTTACATCGCAAATAAAATGTTATAAATACACAAAAGAATAGCAATGCCATAAAAAAAATGGACTCTTGACATATAAATATTTGTTCTTTAATATTTGATATTTGAATAAACAATTTAGTGCAATCAAAATTAATTTTTTAAATGGTTTTGTGTTATTTTTTATAGTTTGCTCAAATACAAATATTAATTTATTTTTATTGAACTAAGTGTGATTTAAAAAAATGACCTCATTTAACGAATACCGTCAAATATTTACTATGTATTAAAACGGAATTTAAATATACAGGGTATCCGGGCTAAAAATATCCAAAAGTAATGACTTATTATTACGGAACTACCCATCGGAATGCTATAAACTGTTCATCCGTGGATTGAAAAACTGTCCGAGATTTTTTGGGTCTAGTTCGATCAGCCGCAAGTACGTGCATTATTCAGCAATCGCAAACGGTAGACTTTTTACACTGACTTCATTAGTAAAGATGTGGATGCCAGAGTAAAAGATGCCGTGCGTGTTTTGGTTAACGAAATTTAAATCAGTCACGCGTGTGCAGTGACGTGTTCGAATGGAACGGAACGAATGTCGTTACTGGCTTGCCTTGTGGACTTATCAGGACTCCTACAAAATGAACACGCACACGATCAAGTGTCTTATATTACGAAAACTTAAGGATATTTGCCAGTTTGAGGTACAAAAGTTCCCATTGGTAGATAGATTTTGATGTCGGAGAGCCACAATTCCATTCTGGTCCAACGCGTCGCTGTACACGCGTGACTGATTTAAATTCCGTTAACTAAAGTAGGCATTGCATTTTTTACCGTGGCGTCCACAGTTTTATTAATGAAAAGAGAGTAAAAATTTTATCGTCTGTGATTGCCGAATAATTCACCCACGTGTGGCCGATCGAACTAGGTCCAAAAATCACGTAAGATTTTCCAATCCATTCATGAACAGTTTGTTACATTCTAATTGGTAGTTCCTTAATAATAACCCATTACTTTTGAATACTTTTAGCCCGGAGACCCTGGATAATCATGGTTTTTAAAAATCAAAAATTAGCCCCTTAGGTACCACCGGCTTTTATATCCGTCTTGCTTAGCCGATGCGTTGAGAGCCCGGATGTATATATACGTCTTTTCCGAAACAAGACCTTTTTCTTTGTGTTGCTATCAGTAAAACTATTCCAGAGGCTTTGGATTGCAATAAAATGACCTCGACAGTGTTTGCAAAATGATTTACTTATTTCTGATAAAAGTTTGCTTATTTCTGCCTTTTCTCCCCGTTAATACACTGTATACTCGCGCTTATGTGAAAAACGTTGGCAATGCGGAGCGAATCGCGTAACTTTTAATCGGCAGTTAAGGGGTTAATGAAATGCGAAATATAATGCTTCTCATGTCAAGTACAATCGAATTTATTTTCTTGCCCATATTACATTGGGAAACCCATTAAATTTATGCCTCTGTTGTACGATTTCTCTGCAGGTGACAATTTCAGCAAATAATTTAAGCCAGATCCATTGCCTTGTATAAAGATTTCAAGGGGACATGGTACGATTTATACAGAAAATTTTAATTTAAGGATTTAATTTTTTTGTTGCTTCCTATGTGTATGTAGGATGTAAAACAGATTTTGTGCTCAAAATTTCATAAAAAGCTAACCATTTAATTTTTTAAGGAAAAAAATATTTCTGAAGGGATTTTAAAATCTCCTCCAACAAAAATTTACATACACGCATTAAATCTTATTTACAAGTACATCAAACCACGTATAACTAAAATTGGTATGAGTTTTGCGATAGCATGAATGGTATTCGTACAATACTTATGAATGCTTATTGAAAATTCCTTAAAAAATGTATAAATTCCAAGTTCAATTGTTTTTTTAAAAAAAAGTATTGCTTTGATTCAAAAATGCATACTAACTTTTGTTACATGTACTATTAGCAATAGGTAAAAAAAATCAAAGCATTAGGCGCAATAGAAAAAAAAGCTTAGCATTTTAAAAGAAGACAAACTAGTTATTTTATCTTTCTTAGATAAGTCAGTTCAAAGTTTTGATTTGCCATAGGAATGTGAATAAAAACGAACGTAAAAGCTTCATAATTCAGCGTTTTTTTAAGTTTAGAGCTTTCAAATTTTGTGAGGTTATAGAAAAATTCATAAAGAATAATTCAGGCTAAAAATTAGATTAGATTTTTTAACCGATTTTTGTCAATTGAATCCAACTGTGTCCTCTTCAGTAGAAAAAAAAATTGGCTCAAGTTAGCTTCAAGGAAATTTGAATGGCATAAAAATAATTTTCTGGAAAAATATGACAGTCACTGAACTGTTGTAAAATTCGAACTAATTTAATACATTTCCTTTATTTCCTTATTACGTATTAATTAGTATAAACATCATATGATTGATAAAATACGAGGAGTGATAAAAAAAGGTTATAAGTCGAAGAAAAAACTATTTATTAACAAATAGACAGGAAATGCAGATGGGAAATTAAAGAGACAAGGTACGTTTTTACAAATTTTTTTAATTAAATGATTTTCATAATGTTTTTGATTGCGTCCTATGTGTATGTAGGATGTAAAACAGATTTTGTGCTCAAAATTTAATTAAAAGCTAACCCTTTAATTTTTAAGGGAAAAACCTAAAACTTATGCAGTGATTTTAAGGTATCCGACTACGTTCGGAACCGTGATTTTTGAAAAGTGTATAAATGGATATTATTTATAATATTTAGTGTCAATTAGATTAGAAAACTTATATATGTAAAAAGTTTTAAGAATAGTATTACAATAAAAAATTATTTAAGTACAATATTTTGACAAAAAATGAACATAGAATGACCCATTTTCAAAATATTCTCCTTCTGTGAAAAATGCCTCTGTTATAATAATATTTTGCCTCTATATAGCTCAAACATCTCTACAGAGGCTCAACTAGAATTTTTGAAATATATGACTTTAGAAGTGGGTTTATCCATGTTTTACGACAACAGAGGGGTAAAATTTTAAGAAAAAAAATGCCGATAATTATTTTAATGGGTTGTAACTCTGAAAATAATGTGAATTTTTCAAAAATCATAGTGAAACCTCTGTACAGAGGTTTGAGCTATATACAGGCAAAATATTATTATAATAGAAGTATTTTTCAGAAAAGGAGAACATTTTGAAAAAAGTTTATTCTAAGTTCATTTTTTGCCGAAATATTGTGTTTAAGTAATTTTTTTTATCAAAATGTCCTTAAAAACAATTTTATACATGTATTCTAATCTAAGTGATACTAAATATCATAAAATTTATCTATTTCTGCGCTTTTTTAAAATCGCGGTTCTGAACGTAGTCGGATACCTTAAAATGCTACTCTCTCTCTCTCATCCTACAAAAATTTACGTACATATAAGAAAATTGATTTACCGGTACATTAAACTACGTATAACAAAAGTTGATATGAGTTTTGTGATAACATGATTAATATTCGTACATTTCTTTTTATGAATGCTTATTGAAAATTTCTTAAAAAATGTATAAATTATAACTTCAATTGTTTCTTTCAAGAATAATTATTGCTTTGATTGAAAAATGCATACCAACTTTTGTACCATGTACTATTAGCAGTAAGTGAAAAAAATGTCCAAGTATTAAAACACAACAGAAAAAAAACCTTAGCATTTTAAATGAAGACAAACTAGTTATTTTATCTTTAGGAGATAAGTCACTTTAAAATTTTGATTTGTCATTGGGATGTGAATAAAAATAAACGTAAAATTTATCATAACTCTGCAGTTTTTAAACTTGGAGATTTCAAATCTTGTGAGTTTGTTGAAAAGTATATAAAAAATTAAAATTTGATTTTTTGACCGATTTTTGCCAATTGATTCGTACTGTGACCCCTAAGAGGCACACATGCCTATCACTTTTCGACATAATGACCAAGTCTATGTAAGCATTTATCAGAATGCAAAACCCACTTGTTTTTCTAGAAATCGGATCCCTGTCAATTAAACCAAGGCTCGACGGATGTTTTCTCAGTAATGTTTTGGAATATCGCAGCACATCAGAAACGATATGCTGCACGCTACCATAGCTCAGTCCCAGTTCTGATGAGATTTCCAACATTTCGATCATTTTGAATCATTTATTCAATTCGTACCGTGTTCATTTCGATCATTGAAGAACTTGGCCAGCCGCTCCTTGCCATATTGCGTTTTTCAGCCTGAATGAAAAGAGTGACATTATTTCCCTACATGTTGTCTTCTCTTTGCTTCTTCACCATAAACTCCCACGATTTGACTGTGAATGTCAGATGCAGACACATTATTTGTCCATAAAAATCGAATCAAGGCTCGTACTTCCAAACGAGACTAATTTCCTGCCTTGCCTCCTGAACCGTCAGCGTACTTTCCCTACCTACCCGCAAACCAGCTGTATGAGAAGTAGCGCCATTTGTCTCCCCCCTGGGGAATACAAATACAAATTCAAATGTGCGGCTTATAACCTATTTTTCTGATCATCCCTCGTATAAGGTTCATTTTCATTCAATACGAATTATAAAAGAAATTTTTAAACTCTTAAGGTACCCGACTACGTTCGGAACCGTGATTTTAAAAAGACACATAAATGGATAATTTTCATGATATATAGTGTCACTTAATTTAGAATACATGTATAAAATTATTTTAAGGCCATCTTGAAAAAAAATTATTTAAAATCAATATTTTTTCAAAAAATTAACTTAGAATAACCTTTTTTCAAAATGTTCTCCTTTTGTGAAAAATGCTTCTATTATAATAATATTTTGCCTGTATACAGCTCAGACCTCTGTACAGAGGCTTACTTATGATTTTTGAAAAATGTCTATTTTTTTCAGAGTTACAACCATTTGAAATAATTATCGGCGCTTTTTTCTTAAAATTTCTCCCCTCTGTTGTATTAAAACATGGATAAACCCACTTCTAAGTTGTGACAAATCTATACGGAACTTTATCACTAACCTTCTGAGTCGTCCTTTTTAGGGAAATTTAATTCCCTACCTATTTCCAATCAACTCCAAAAAGCGGACGGGATTCCTTGTTATGCAGATTAGATAAAGTATTTAAGTCAAACGGAATAGTAAAGTTAGAGCAATAGGAGATAGAGATTGAAGCAGAAAGATATAGTGAAGTTAAATTGAAGATTTCTTGTTGGAGATAATTTACTCTCAAGATGAGTTGAGATTCCGTTGGTATTTATTGATTTATAATTAAAGTCTCATTAAAGTTTTAAGAGTGAGATTAAAGATAAATGTTCAATAGGAACATTATTAAATATAATTCTGGGATCTCTTATCGTGGTAATCTCTGCGTGATCGTTATTTAATTGTTAATTAATTGGATAATTAATTAAGTTAATTTAAAGGATATTATCTTTAAAACCTCATAATACTAGTTAGATAAACTTGTCAATAAGTCTTTGATTCTATTTGGATAAGATAACCAAATAAAGAAAGTTGTTTATAAAAATGGCTACTGGTTCTTACATGACTCCTATTTATTCTCGTTCTCAAAGTGAGGTCCTAGGAGACCTCCACAAAGTTATATATTTCAAAAATTCTAGTTGTACCTTTGTACAGAGATCTGAGCTACATACAGGCGAAATATTATTATAATAGAAGCATTTTTCACAAAAGGAGAATGTTTTGAAAATGGATCATTCTATGTTAATTTTTTGTCAAAATATGGTACTTGAATAATTTTTTATTGTAATATTATTTTTTTAAAACTATTTATGTACATTTTCTAATCTAAGTGACACTAAATATCATAAATAGTATCCATTTATAGGCTTTTGCAAAATCACGGTTTCGAACGTAGTCGGATACCTTAAAGAAGTTGGGTACAATAATTTTATAACTAAAATAATATCGCCTCGGTGGCGAATATTAATGATTTTCTATCTCTGGCAGGTTAGTTGAGACGCAGATTTAAAAGAAATTGTTAAAAAGAACTTTCAATGTTATTCGTATTTTTCATAGTTCTGAAATGATATTTTTGTGTCTAAATTTATTAGGAAACTTTAGTGGAAAGTATGGTTAAATAAAGTTTTAATATTTTTGCAAAAAACGGCATTAAATAATTGTATTTTAACTGAAATGTGTTTTTTATAATACACATTTTTAATTTCCATAAATACGAAGGAGAAAAAAGATGATTAAAATATATAGTAAGTACAACCCCTCGTATGAAATTTTGGAAATTAAACTTTTAACTATATTCCTATAGTCTTTTAAATAATTTAAAAATTTAATTTTATCCTGAAGGAATCTAATAGTGTGGACTAAAATTAAAAACTCTGTACTGTCTCCATGAATTTTAAAAATATTCGAAAGCATTTTATTTACAGGAATAGCCCTTATACAGTAAATAATTTAAAAATTTAATTTTATCCTGAAGGAAATTAATAGTGTGGACTAAAATTAAAAACTCTGTACTGTCTCCATGAATTTTAAAACTATTCGAAAGCATTTTATTTACAGGAATAGCCCTTATACACACACAGTAAAGAACAAGTTCCATTAAAATATTTAAATAGGATTTTAAAATGCCTGAAAAAAAACAGCTCATAATTATTCACAATGCGATGCACTAAAAAATTAAGAAACATTTTATCATATGTATGGAGATAAAACATGAATGAATTGTGTTCATTTTTCTATTATTAGTAGAACATGACATTTTCGAAACCGAGGTGATTCATAATTTGTTTATTAATATGTTTTTTAGGCATATTCTTAAAAAACATAAGTTTATTTTAGTGTTTTTATGGAGTTGCGATTCTTATTTAGATTATGACTTTTTTGGATTCAGTGAGAGATTCATTGACACATGTCAGTTGATTCAATAATTAACAAAATCCGTCCATGGAAGTCATGAGAATGTTGGAACTTCCGGTCTATGTTAATCAATGTTCCGTTTTATACGATTCTAAATAAAAGATCTTAATTTTTTTAAAAAAATTAATTTTTAAAACAATTTACTATTCTTTTATTCATTAAATATCTAGTTATAAAAAGTGAGAATATCTATGTCAGATGAAAAATACTTGTTTAAACTTTGTATAAAATGATCTCGCTTCCTGATCAGAAATTGTACTTTCATTATCCAGAGAATAATAGAGTTGAATAATAATACTCAAATACAGTTTTATATAAAATTCTAGTACTAAGTTTTTTGAAAATAATTTACATTTAGCAACTAACTTGAAAAATCAAAATTTCAGTTCAAGGTTTTAATTGTTTTAGGTTAACTAAACTATTAAAACTGGAAAACTGGTTTAAAAACTGGAAATTTTTAAAGAATTCTTTTCAACTACTATATTCTCTCTTCGGTGATAGAGTTTTGCAAAATTTTAGCATATTTTGGTTGTTTATTCTTTAGTTAATTCAAAGACGAATGTTCAGCAAACCCCCTCGTAAATCCTTAGTACTTTTTACATGAGAAATTCTTATGTATATGTCTCTGTCTGAAAGCTGAAAATAATTTAAGCATTTAAAACATTGCAAGCAAGAAACACAGAACCAAGAAAAGAAACATTTGAATGGTTGGGATTGTTGGTTCTGTTTTAGAAATCTTCGAGTCACGGTCACTAATGGCATGATCAGATAAGTTATCTGAATTATTGCTTTTGATATCTTTTCACATTACTCCTATTCTCTTTAACGCGTTTTTTTTTCAATTCTTACTATGAGTTCCCACCACTTCCATATATTTATTTATTTATATATACATATCTTGTTTAAAAAGTGTTTTATTAATGACTGAAAATTTATTCATCCACTTAAGTTCAAATACATTTTTGAACTTGTAATGGGTGACACTTGATGTTAACAGTTTTTTCAAATATTAGTCATTACCGTAATAGCAGCCGTATAATGCGTTTTTTAACACCAAAAAGAAGATAAAAATTTAAGGGTGCACGTTATGTCCCGAAAGTCAAATCGAGAGCTTTCAAAATAAGAAAAAGATGAACATAGAAAAAAATTAGATATCTACGTACTTCGAAATATTGTTTATTTAAAAAAAATGACATTCCTTATGAACCTAAAGAATTGTGTGGTTCTAAAAGCATGCTATTTTTTTCTTAATCTTGCAATGATACCTCGATTAAATGACTTTAACAAAAGAGCATTACACACGGTTTCTTCATAAAAAAGGGGAAGCGCGTTATACGGCGAATATAACTAAAAATTAAAAGTTGCAAATTTAAATTATAGGTGCGCGTTATACGGCGAATATAACTAAAAATTAAAAGTTGCAAATTTAAAGTATAGGTGCGCGTTATACGGCGAATATAACTAAAAATTAAAAGTTGCAAATTTAAAGTATAGGTGCGCGTTATACGGCGAATATAACTAAAAATTAAAAGTTGCAAATTTAAAGTATAGGTGCGCGTTATACGGCGAATATAACTAAAAATTAAAAGTTGCAAATTTAAAGTATAGGTGCGCGTTATACGGCGAATATAACTAAAAATTAAAAGTTGCAAATTTAAAGTATAGGTGCGCGTTATACGGCGAATATAACTAAAAATTAAAAGTTGCAAATTTAAAGTATAGGTGCGCGTTATACGGCGAATATAACTAAAAATTAAAAGTTGCAAATTTAAAGTATAGGTGCGCGTTATACGGCGAATATAACTAAAAATTAAAAGTTGCAAATTTAAAGTATAGGTGCGCGTTATACGGCGAATATAACTAAAAATTAAAAGTTGCAAATTTAAAGTATAGGTGCGCGTTATACGGCGAATATTACTAAAAATTAAAAGTTGCAAATTTAAAGTATAAGTGCGCGTTATACGGCGCATGTTATGCACCGAATTTTATGGTAATTAAATTTAATTAATGAATTAAAAGTAACATAGAAAAATAATTTTCCAAACCATTTATAAAAAGGAAAATCGCTTATAGCGCGTTAGACCTATAATCCAAAAGTCGTGGGTTGGAATCATCTCACCTGGGATGGCACAATTTTTGAGAATGTGATTTATTTTTACTGTACTATTTTATTGGAATATAAAAAATTAAATGAATGAATAATTAGTAACAAACAAAAATAATAGTCCAAGACCCTATATGGAAAGAAAATGGAAAATTGCAAGGAAAATCACTTTCTCTTTTGCCAATCGATATTGTGATTCTGTCCTATGTATATACATATTTATATTAATTGTTAATAAAAAGTAAGTAAATAAAATTTATCTTTGTTGACTTAAGAAGGAATTGAATTAATTTTTAAATATTATTTGTTTATTTTCAATTGATTGTTTTGTTTCTGAATGAATAAAGTGCATTAATTTTGAGTTCAAGCACTATCATCGAAACAGAAATCTATTTATCATCACTTTAACACATTTTTGTAAATAGGATGAAAGTTTAATTTTTTCTGTTTTATTAGTATTTGAACTCAATTTGTGACAAATCTATACGGAACTTTATCACTAACCTTCTGAGTTGTCCTTTTTAGGGAAATTTAATTCCCTACCTATTTCCAATCAACTCCAAAAAGCGGACAGGATTCCTTGTTATGCAGATTAGATAAAGTATTTAAGTCAAACGGAATAGTAAAGTTAGAGCAGTAGGAGATAGAGATTGAAGCAGAAAGTTATAGTGAAGTTAAATTGAAGATTTCTTGTTGGAAGATTTAATCTCAGATAAAACCTGAGCTGAATTGCAGTGTGGTAAATATTAGTCTTATTATTGCGAATGAAATTAAAATTAAATGTTCAATAAGAACATAGAATATAATTCTAGGATCTCTTATCGTGGTAATATCTGCGTGATCGTTATTTAATTGTTAATTAATTGGATCATTAATTAAGTTAATTTAAAGGATATTACCTTTAAAACCTCATAATACTAGTTAGATATATTTGTTAATAAGTCTTTGATTCTATTTGGATAAGATAACCAAATAAAGAAAGTTGTTTATAAAAATGGCTTCTGGTTCTTTCATGACTCCTATTTATTCTCGTTCTCAAAGTGAGGTCCAAGGAGACCTTCACAATTTGACTGAAATCATGTGCGTTTATTTCTATCATTTAAATATTTTCATCTGCATTGCAAAATTATTTCCCCGTGTCCTCTAACAGAACAGCAGTTTATTCGAAATATTTCCCAATCGCATATAATGCTATATTCCAATCTTTTTGGAAGGTTCATATAAAGTTTTATTTTCAACTGTTTTCAAATTTAAGAAGCGTTTGAGGCTTGTCCACAACATATCTGTCAACTTGTTTACGCATTTTTCTTAACTTTTTAAAAAGGCCTGTCATATATCCTAGTGGTTATGGTCACGGATTCGTGGTGGGCGTGTCACGAGTTCGAGTCCTAGTTTCACTGAAGACTCGCAGCGTAGAGGGTTTGATGCACGATAAATCTGTCGAGGCTTGGAATCCTCCCTTGGATCTGGTGTGGAAACTCGGGGAGAGGTGTCAACTTAGGTGTTGTCCTCGTCACTTGACCATGGCTTAAAATTGCAATGTCCGTCATCCATAACCCTCATGTTAATTTACCGTTTGACGTTAATAAACCTTCAACTTTCTCAGAGTTGCGGCTCAGCTGTTATCTTCGTTATTTCTCCGATGCTCAACAATATGAGGTTAATAGCCTTTGTTCAATTCCCACTATTAGTTCACTCTCTTGTTGTACCCTGTACACGCACACACGCACGCACACACACACGCGCGCGCGCACACACACACACACAGATATATATATACATATATATATATATATATATATATATATATATATATATATATATATATATATATATAATGTCAGGTTTGAAAAGTTTAGCTTCAAACTTAAGTAAGTAATAAATAAAAATAGAGCGAACTCTTTACCATCGTGTAAGGATTCGTGGGTAAATAAGCCGATTTAAAGGTTGAGTGAGTGCTGACGATTGGCTGTGAAAAAGTAACGAAGTCAAGTCCTGCATCAAAAACATTATATGGGATTGAGGACTGTTTATCAGTCCAGGTACCCAAAAATAGACTGTCATCCACTGACGAAGGAAAACGCATACTCGAAAAGGCTTAGCTGGTGACTCCTCGCAGAATTGTTATCTATTGTTCTACTCGGTTGCGCGCCAAAGGGTCGCATATTGGATTTTATGTGATTGAAGCAAAATAAAGACGTTATTATAGAGATGATGCCCTCCTCATTTTACCAGCAGGACTGGGGTCTTTCATATATATACATAATCTATATATATAAAGGAGAAAAGCGACTCACTGACTGACCCACTGACTAATCACGATATCTCCGGAACTATTAAACCTACAGACTTGAAATTTGGTAGGTATGTTCCCTTCATAGAGTAGACGTCAGCTAAGAACGGATTTTGCAAAGTTTGAACCCCAAGGGGCGTTACGGGGGTTTAAGGGGCGTTATAGATAATTATTTCCATTACTAAAACATTAGATGTACAGCCGTGAAACTTGGTACACATATTTCTTTCATAAAGTAGAGATTCCCTACTTAATGATTTTTACGAAAATTGACCTCCAAGGGCGTTTAGGGCGCTTAAGGGGCGTTATACATAATTATTTCCATTTGTAACCTATTACATTTACAGTCTTGAAATTTGGTAAGCAGATTCCTTTCATAAAGTACAGATCCCCTACAGAATGGGTTTTGTGAAAATCGACTCCCAAGTGGCGTTGCAGAGAATTAAGTGGCGCTATAGGCAATTAACTCCTTTTTTTAAACTATTAGACGTAAAATCTCGAAATTTAGTAAGCTGATTCCATTCATTAAGTAGAGATCCGCTATAAGATGGGTTTTGTGACAATCGTTTCATAAATGGCGTTGTGGAGGCTTAAGCGGGGTCCGTCTCCAAAAGCCCTCGTGTAGCTGAACAGCCCGACATTAATATTCAATCAATCAATCAAAGCGGGGGCTTAAGGGTTGTTATACATAATTATTTCCATTTTTAAACTATTAGACGTACAGTCTTGAAATCTGGTAAGCGGATTCCGTTCATAGAGTACAGATCCGCTGAAAATGGGTTTTGTGAAAATCGACTCCCAAGTGGCATTGTAGAGAATTAAGTGGCGTTATAGGCAATTAACTCCATTTTTAAACTATTAGACGCACAGTCTTGAAATTTGGTCAGCGGATTCCTTTCATAGAGTACAGATACATGGCAAAATGGGTTTTGTCAAAATCGACTCCCAAGGGGCGTTGTAGAGAATTAAGTGGCGTTATAGGCAATTAACTCCTTTTTTAAACTATTAGATGCAAAATCTCGAAATTTAGAAAGCTGATTTCATTCATTAAGTAGAGATCCGCTATAAGATGGATTTTTTGAAAATCGTTTCCTAAGTGGCGTTGTGGGGGCTTAAGGGGCGTTATAGATATTTATTTCCATTTTTAAACTATTAGACGTACAGTCTTGAAATTTGATAAGCGGATTCCTTTCATAGAGTACAGATCCGCTGCAAAATGGGTTTTGTGAAAATTGACTTCAAGTGGCGTTGAGGAGAATTAAGGGGCGTTATAGGCAATTAACTTTTTTTTAAACTATTAAACGTAAAATCTTGAAATTGAGTAAGCAGATTCAATTCACTCAGTATTGATCTGTCATAAGATGGGTTTTGTGAAAATCGTTTCCTAAGTGGCGTTTCGGGGGCTTAAGGGGCGTTATAGATAATTATTTCCATTTTTAAACTATTAGACGTACAGTCTTAAAATTTGGTAAGCGAATTCCTTTCATGCTCTAGAGATCCGCTACAAAATAATTTTGGGGAAAATTGATCCCCAAGGGTCACTGAGGGGGATTAAGGGGCGTAATAGATAAATATTTCCGCTTTTCAACTAATAGTACCACCTGCTTGAAAATTAGAAGGTATGTTCCGTTCATGGAATAAAGTTCCTTTTACAAAGATTTTTCCGAAAACGGTCCACCAAAGGAGTGGGGTTGTGAGGGATTAAGGCGTGTTATAGAAAAATTCCTGTTTTCGTATTTAACTCATTTACTTGAAATTTGTTGAGCACTTTTTTCTTTAGTTGAATAGAGTTCCACTAAGAATGGACTTTACGGAAATCAACTCCAGGGGAAAGCGGGGAGAGTTATTGGGGCGTATTGATAGACAAAATTCCCGTTTTTGAACTGCTAAGACTACAATAATAAAATTTGGTTTGCATGCTTCTTTTGTTGAATTGGAATCCGCTAAGAATGCTGTCAACGAGGTATTGATGATGAAAATTCCGTTTTTGCTCTGTTAGATTTAGACTTGAAATTTAGCACGCATGTTTATTTTATGGAGTAGAGATCCACTGAAAGTTGCTTTGGTGGAAATTCACTTGATTATTAGGTTAAGTGAGCGAAAAAATCTTTCTCCTTCTATTTTAGATATAAATAGAAATTAGATATTATAATTTAAGTTCTTTTTATATCAAGGGGCTAGAGTGTAACAGCTATAAATATATTTTTAAATACATTTGAATTCTTAATGCTAGATATAAATAATTAATATATATGTAAACAGTATACATATATACAACATCGTGAAATACCCAGTGAAGCGGGTGGGTAACGGCTAGTCTTTATATATATAAATCTGCTGTGCGTGTGTATGTGACTGAGCTCCTTCTAAACGGCTGGAGCGATTTTGAGGACATTTTTTGTGGGGGTAGAAATGGATTCGAGAAGGGTTTAGATTCACAATTCGGTCCGATATAGAAATTAGTTAAAAATATATTAATTAAAACCAGGTTTAATAACTAGTTTGGGGGCCAACTTTGATTTGTCTGCATTGTTGTAACACTGTTATTGATACAATGACAAAAGTTGGCGTCGAAAATCAGTTTTCAGCCAAAATAGACTATTGACTGTATTAATTAACTTTTTTAAAAATAAATGCTTTTAACGGGTGTGATAAACTTGAAATATATTTTAGAAATCTCAATTTCTACAATGTTTTAAATTTTTCTAACTTAAGTTCCTAAAAAAGGATAAATCTATTTTTCAAGCAGATTGGTAATTTTTTTAAAATTTTTTATAACGCTGCCAAGTTAATTTGAAACAAATTATCGTAAAACTTGAATATATATATATGATTACAAAACGATATATATTGATCAAATTTTCAATCGTTGAAAAACCCTTTTTATTCATCGTCTCAAATAAAAATACATTTTTTAAACTTGTAGTGGATGACACTTGATGTTAATACAGTTTTTCAAATATTAATTCATTAATTCTATGTATTTAATGAATAAATAGTATCGAACAAGAATAATAGTCCAACAACAGAAACAAAAAGTAAATTATTTGTTGTGTCACTGTGCGCAATGGATAACGCTTTAAACTAAATAGAAAGCCGTGGATTCGAATCCCACCTGGGATGGCCTAATTGCCGAGAATGTGTGAGAATTCAATTAATGAACAAATAGTAACAAACAAAAGTAAGAGTCCAAAACCCTATATAGAAAGGAAAATGAAAAATTCCTAAGAAAATCATTTTTAATTTCGCCACTTAATAGTGTGATTCTGTCACATGTATGTATATATATATATATATATATATATATATATATATATATATTAATTGTAATTATTTAATAAAAAGTAACTAAAATAAAAATTTTCCTTGTTGACCTAATTAGGAATTGACTTAACATTTTTTTATTACTTGTTAAACCTCAAAACACTATCAATCCGGCAGTTACCCTAAAATATTTTATATTTTTAAAAAATTTATTCTTTTTAAAATTTATAAGCAAAATCACTAATAATTTAACACCAATATATTACTGAGAAAGAGTGAGGAAAAAATTTATTTCCCATTCGCATATATTGCTCCATTTTAAAATCTTAGTTAATTTCCAATCAGTTATTGCCTATGATTATAAAGGGTGTTTTTTTAGAGGTATATAACTTTAAATTGCAATAAAACAACGATGTATTATTCGATTGACATGAATTTTTTTATTCGAAAGATAATCTTGTGGCATTACATTTTAAATATGATTTATGGCATAGAACTGCCACGGCTGGCTCACGGCCGCGGTAGCCGAGTGGTATAGGTATCGGACTGTGGCTTGCTTTGTCACGAGTTCGAGCCCAGTACCACTAAAGACCCGCCGTGTAGGGCAGCGATGCACGTTAAATCTGTCGAGAGCTGAAAACGTCCTCCCATTGGTGTAGTGTGGTAGTTAGGAGAGGGGGGTGCCAGCTCAGGTGTCGTCCACGTCACTTGACCATGGTTCAAAATTACGTGGTCCGTCGCCAAAAGCCCTCGTGTAGCTGAACAGTGCGACGTTAATATTCAATCAGTCAATCAATCAAAGCCACGGCTGGCTCGGATGTAGTCCAATCTGGACGATCAATTTACGATGACTTTTTCCAACATTTGGGGCCGTATATCGGCAACAACACGGCGAATGTTGTCTTCCAAATGGACAAGCGTTTGTGGCTTATCCGCATAGACCAATGACTTTACATAGCCCCACAGAAAATAGTCTAGCGGTGATCTTGGAGGCCAATTCACAGGTCCAAAACGTGAAATTATCCGGTCACCAAACGTGTCTTTCAATAAATCGATTGTGGCACGAGCTGTGTGACATGTTGCGCCGTCTTGTTGGAACCACAGCTCCTGGACATCATGATTGTTCAATTCAGGAATGAAAAAGTTAGTAATCATGGCTCTATACCGATCACCATTGACTGTAACATTGTGGCCTTCATTGTTTTTGAAGAAGGATTCCACCAGCCCATTAAGCGCCCCAAACAGTCAGTTTTTCTGGATATAACGGTGTTTCGACATACACTTGTGGATTAGCTTCACTCCAAATGCTGCAGTTTTGTTTGTTGACGTAGCCATTCAACCAGAAGTGCGCTTCATCGCTAAACCTCCTCAGGGGGCTCACCTTCTTTAGGTGAGTACGGGTTTCACGCTCCCGAGGTGCCCTAGTGATCTTTTCCTTCTCCCTAGGGGTTTACTGTCTTTGGTAAACACGTACTTCACGAACCCGGGGAACCCTAGTGATCCTTCTCTATTTTCGGCCCTCTTTCTTGCCATTCAAATTTCCCTTTTCTTCTTTTCCCGTCCAGACCACAGACCTACATTGGAGAATGAGCATTGTCCCAACTTCATTTTTTTCTAGTAAAAAAATTGATATTTTTTTACTGCCGTATCATGGTTTGCATTTTATATTATGTTCATTTCATTTGATTTGCTTAAATTTCTTTCAATATTTTGATTTTGTTGCTTCTTTTATGTTCGATTATTGATTTTTTGTGTTCAACTTCTTATCTTTATTTTTCTGCCACAAAGTCCTGTGGCAGACCAGCACTGAGTGGAATGAAGTTGTGTCTGATGGTTTTTCACTTTTGGTATGATGACACAACGGACTGCTCCCTGGGAAAACTGGCACTTGGAGCGGGGTTTTGAACTTCTGAGGATCTTTGGACTAGTGAGATGGGGTCTTGGAGGAAGCGGCCATGTAGAGGGTACAGGAGAAAAGCTGAGTTCTGCGTCTCAGGCCGCCAGATAGTACAGGAGCCCGGGACAGCCTAACCAGCATGTCCTGGCTGCTCTATCAGCTGGTGCATAATCCCGCCTGTCTTGTAGTTCCAGGTGGTGCCTGGATGGGGTCCTGCATTGCAGAGCGGGGGCTCTCCCGAGGCCACTACTGGTTGCTGAATCTAGGGCAAGCCCTGCCAAACTGGTCTTCTGATAATCAAAATGAATTCTCCTCCTCCTTTCTAAAAAAAAATTCACAATTAGTCAAATTAAGGAAAAAGTTCAAAACGCATCTTTTAAAACCCCCATCCCACCCTTCCCAACACATGATGCGCATGTATTACCCACTCGCAACATTGATACTCTTTCTACACATTCTCGATTTTTATTAATTTCACTTCCGAACAATACCATGTCAAAAATATCGCCTTTCGCTATTCATAAAACGCTCATCGGAATAGGTGGAGAACCGAAATCCGTAAAACAACTGCGTTCCGGGGATCTACTTATTGAAACCATGTCTGATTTACAAACGAAGTCGTTTCTTCTCGCCAAAACCTTTTTCAATTCACCAGTAACTATAAGTCCTCATAAAACCCTAAACTCATGCAGAGGTGTCATTTCTGAACCTGACTTGTTGAGCACTCCTGATGCGGAAATACTTGAAGGTTTTTCTGATCAGGGCGTCATTCAGGTCAGGCGAATAACAATAAAAAGAGATTCGAATATTATTCCAACAAAACATATAATTCTTACTTTTAATAAACCGAAACTACCTACCACTGTCAAAGCTGGATATCTGAATTGTAAAATCCGTCCTTATATACCGAACCCTCTGCGCTGTTTCAAATGCCAGAGGTTCGGTCACTCCCAAACTTCCTGCCGCGGCCAATTAACATGCTCTAGATGTGCTTCCGTTGGGCATTCTTCCACGGATTGTACTCTAGAGCCCAAATGTGTTAATTGTACGCAGTCTCATCCTTCCGATTCAAAATTATGCCAAAAATGGAAAATAGAAAAGCAGATCCAAGAAATTAAAATCAATAAAAACATATCTTATTTTGAAGCACGCAGATTAATAGTTCCTCAGTTAACCCAAACGTATGCTCAGGCTGCTAGACCTTCAACTATATCCACAGCTACCCAAACAGATCCAAATCTATCAAACATAATCTGTCCACCTTTACAATGCCTAACACCCATATCTTCTAAAAATCCATTGCCTGGTACCTCGTCTTCAGTTTCTACCTTCTCCACGTCATCTTCATCTACTCAAGACAATCTACTTCCTTCCCCATCTGGTATACTACCAACAATACAAAGTGAATCTCTTTATTACAAATACCCATCCCTACTACTACTACAGCTACTTCCCCTGGCAATAACCTGAATACTTTAGTTTCACCTTTAGAAACTGAAACCCGTTCTCATACAACTCCTGCTAAACTTAATTCGGTTTCAACTGAAAACTTACCTGAGTCGGTCCCTAATGAATCCAATAGTGAACATTCTACTGCAGCTGAAACCCAACAAATTGTAAAACGAAAGTCCTGAAATAGAAGAAAGCGCCCAAAAGTACAGAAACCAGATATCGAAATAAAAAGGGTTCCACATAGATCTAGAAATGCAACACCTACAGAAATAACAACTGATGATGAGGATATGATAACTTACGACGTGGAGGAGGAGGAACTTGAGCAAGATCCTTTCATTCTTCCTAAAGGATATTTACGTGCATTAACTCCATCCCGATACAGGAACTATAGAGAATAATTTTTTATACCATGTATTATCTAACCTTGTTTTAAACTAACCTTTGTCTTTTTCAATGCTTTTATTTTAAGATATGGTCTGACTTGGTGGGGAATTCCCCACCAAATTTTGTTTCTTTGGATCATTGAAGACGGTTTTAAGTAATTTGTATTTTAATTTTTTTAAAGTGTAGTGTCATGATTTTTATATATTTTATAAAACATTTTAAGTTTCTTAACAAATGTTTGGCGCAGCATAGCCAAAATTGGCTCTTGTACCATTAAACTCCACACTCACTCACTCATTCATCGCTAAACAAAATTCGCTTATGAAAATTCCGCACAGAACCATTATTTTCGAAATAAAATTGCACAATTTGAAAGCGTTGTTCAGGCGTGAGTGTAATCATGATGAATTGCCAAACCAAACTGAGAATAAATCACTTGACAGCTGTTAAATCGGTCACCATCTTGGAAAGCAATGCCAACTTAAACTTCTATACCTGGAAAAAAACACTCTTTATTACATTCAGTGTTGAGTTTTGAAATATAAATTTTATAACTAATGCAATAATGTTGCTCAAAGGCAATGCTATCTAAATTGAACTTGAAACAGATATCCAGTAGAAAAGATAGTGAATTACAATATAAATTTACCGAAATTGTTCTTTGAGTTAATAGATATTTCTTAAGGATATTAAATGAAGAGTTTTTGTCCATGCAGACATAGAGAAAAAATATTCATATCAAGAAACATGTGCGTTTGTAAAAGATAAAAGCTATATAGAGTTGATAGAATTACGTAGACATCTTTTTTATCAATGCAGGATGTGATCTGCCTTTCGAGAAACGTATTTTTTGCACGTCATTGACTTTCACATAAAACTAAATTTACTTCCATTTCTGAAGGAGTTTTTTAAAGGAAGTATTGAGGAATATCCTACTAGAATGTCTACTTTGTTCTGAAGGAAGCAAAATCCAAAATTTTGGAATTTTTGTTATTTGATCATATATATATGAGAAATAAAAAATGATAGCTAATTTTTAAACTTCTGATTTATTGAGGTTTTTGTTTCCAAATTTTGTTACGGTAATATATTCATTACTTTTGACTTGAAAAATTCAAACAAAGAAACCGAATATACAAATAAAGAACATTAAATAATCTGCTTCAATACGTAACTTAAAGAAAACAAAATCAGAGCTAAATGTATTCCTATAAAATTATTCTAGAACATTCTTGTTGAACTAGGGTATTTTTGCCGCTTTAATACTTAATGAATTTTGATTTGTTAGCTGATCATTTAAGAACAAAATATCAATATTGTAGGAATTACCATCCAGAAATTGATAAATTTCACAAAAGGGAAGGAAAAAGTCATAAATATCATTTTTGATGTTTTTATATTGATACTATGGACACATTTCATATTTCTATGCTTATTTACTTCTCAAAAATATCAGAAAGACAGCACAAATTATAAAATTGATTTTTAAAAAGAATTATCTATGTTAATAACATGATCATGAACAGTTTTATGCACATTATATTTGGTGTCCTGGCTTAAAGTATCCAAAAGTTATGGTTTATTACTACAAAACTACCAATCAGAATGTAATAAACTACTCCTCCGTGGATAGGAAACCCTTCCAAGAATTTTTGGGTTTAGTTCGATCGGCCACACGTGCACGCATTATTCGGCAATCTTAGACGATAAACTTGTTGCACTGACTTCCTTAATAAAGATGTGGATGCCACAGCAAAAGGGGCAGTGCGTACTTAGGATAACCCAATGTAAATCAGTCACGCGTGTACAGCGACGTGTTCGAACATAATGGAATGTCGATCCTCCGACATTCAAAATCTGTCCAATAATGGGAAAGAACTTTGAACTAACGGGAATTTGGTATCTAAAACTGGCAGGTATTAAGTTTTCGTGATAGAAGACACTGCTGATTATGTGCGGATTCATTTTGTAGGAGTCCTGATAGGTCTATTAGACAAGCAGTAACGTCATTCCATTCTGTTCGAACAAGTAGCTGTACACATGTGACTGATTTAAATTCCGTTAAACAAAGTACGCATTGCATCTTTTACTGTAGCATCCTATTTGTACTAATGAAGTGAATGTAACAAGTTTATCGCTTGCGATTGCCAAACAATGCGCTGACGTGCAGCCAATCGGACTGGACCCAAGAAATCTCGGAGGGGTGTTCAATCTACGGATGAGCAGTTTATTTCTTTTTGATGGGTAGTTTCGTAATAAAAAGTCGCAACTTTTGGATAATTTAAGCCCAGACACCCTGTATAACCACCAAGTAAAGCAATACTGAAGATCAACGCACGCGAGTTGGGATATTTATCATTAAAACTAATTCAATTCCTACTATTAGCTCACACTCTCTCTATATTGATTTATTTTGGTGGAATTTTCAATCGTTAATAAAATACATTTTAAAGCACTCAATTCAGCTGAAATTTTATATACATGATTATTTTGGATGACAATACAATAATTTAATTATAATTAATAAAATTAATTGATTCAAACTAATTATTTAAAGATTTACAAATGCAGCAACGTTGAAATTATTTTTGGCGACTTAGCGACCCTTTTTCTCACGTCTTAAAGCATTCAGTTGAACTGAAATTTTATATACACGATTGTTTTGGATGACAATACGATACTTTAATGACAATTAATAAAAATTAATTACAACTTAATGTTGTGATCCTGTCATATGTATATTAATTGTAACTATTTAATAAAAAGAAGCTAAAATAAAGTTTTTCTTTGTTGATCTAATTATGAATTGACTTAAAATTTGTTTTTATATTACTTTTCTTTTATACAAGCAGAACATGGAAATTTAAAAACAAACATTTGAAACATAAGGTAATTCGGGGAAAGACGTCACAGTTAAGGATTTTTCGATCAGTACATTGAAAATTGAAATGACATGACCATGAGAAAATACATCTTATTTTTCAATATTTAATTGGTTATGCGTACAAGTGAATTATCTTCTTAGAAGGAAAATAAATAAGAAATTTAATGGTAAAGAAATGCATTAAATTGTGGCATCTTCCCCCCACCCCTATATGGTAGAAGATGCCACAAGTCTTGGAGTAAGATGCAACAACACTACAGTAAATAAAAAATAAGACAAACATTACGAAATTAAATGCGAAATAACAATAACTTTTTGGGAAAAAAATTGAATTCTTTGATAATTAGTCTTCTAAAAACGAATTTTTATGCAGAACGGTCTACAGTAGGCTGAAGTAGTAGTCAAATTCAGCTCTGCACATCCTCGTCCTATGGAGATCCCCTGTGTCATCAGCACAGCCTAATTATTAATTGTTAAGTATATTTTATACGATAGTAGTATTTTATACGATGGTTATATTTTATACGATAATATACTGTGTTATAATATGAAAAAATATTTAAAGTTCATTTAATTTATTTTTGAACCATGTGGCGTCTTCCCTCAAGTATAGGGGGCAGATGCCACACACGCTTATTTCATTATTGTTGCAGACCGTTCCTACATGCATGGTATGTGTAACATTATGCGTAACTCACTTATAGTGCTAATATCTTATTAAAAATAACACGTACGTTTATGAACTTAAAATAAGAGGAACGGAATATTATAAAAATTGTACGCTCCACTTCTAAATGATTAAAAGATCGAAAAATAAGGCCATTTAAAGAAGATAAATTTACAAGCCACACTCAATGTCGGACCAGACTCTTCACACAAGTGGCTCAAGATTGCCATCTATCGACGCATAAAAGTACTATTAACAAACTGGCATCTTCCCCCAAAATATCTTATATAATAGTAATATTTGAGAAAAATATTTGTTTTCCAGAATTTTGGGATAAACTTTTTGTACTTCAAAATTTTCTATTAGCTTTCGAAAGGAAATCCTTATTTTTGCATCTTTTTTTCTTAAATCCAAATTAAGTTCTTATGTTTAGTGACATTTTTTTAAAACTGTTTTCTAAAAAGTGTTTTTCAGTCAAAAAAAAAAAAAGGAACCGGGCGAATACTGGAAATTGATATCGGGGATCCTAACACGAATATTTTTCCATTTTTCACTTTTGTTGATTTAAAATTATTTTAATTCTTAAATGCTGAAAAAATGTTATGAAATTTGTAATTTGCAAATGATCGAAAAGTTTATACAATACAGTCTGGCCTCTATTTAATTAAATGAAGCATTCTGAATGAGTGGATATTAATTGCTATTTATGAAATTATGAAATTTTCTTTCATTTCATAAATAGCAATTCTATTTTCTATTTTTGAACTTTATTAGTGCTAAGTTAAAGCATTACTTATTTTCCAAAAAAATTAATCTCGATTTGAACAAGATAGGTAGTTTAATTAAACGGGTTTTAATTTAAGGGCAAGGAATACAAAAATGTATTGTGGACATGAATAGAATGCATGCAAAATGTCATTTAACACGAGGATTGAATTTTAAATTTTAAGTTGATTTTTCTTTGAAATTTTTTTTACTATAATTAAAAATTACCAAACAAATTTTTAATACAGTGAACCACAAAAGTGTTCGTACACTTGCAATTTCCTATAAAATTTAATGTTTTCGACTCATAAAAATTAATATATTGGAATTGGAATTTTTTAAATAATATCTCTGCAACTTGTTCGTAAGGAAATAAAGTAATCCATTTTTTAAAGAGACAGAGTGTTTTTTTTCCAGGTATAGAAGTTTAAGTTGGCATTACTTTCCAAGATGGCCACCGATTGCTGTCAAGTGATTTATTCTCAGTTTGGTTTGGCAATTCATCATGAATAGACTCACGACTGAACAACGCTTTCAAATTGTGCCATTTTATTTCGAAAATAATGGTCACACACACACACACACAATTTTCATAAGCGAATTTTGTTTCGCGATGAAGCGCACTTCTGGTTGAATGGCTACGTCAACAAACAAAACTGCCGCATTTGGAGTGAAGCTAATCCACAAGTGTATGTCGAAACACCGTTACATCCAGAGAAACTGACTGTTTGGTGCGCTTTATGGGCTGGTGGAATCCTTCATAAACGATGAAGGCCACAACGTTACAGTCAACGGTGATCGGTATAGAGCCATGATTACTAACTTTTTCATTCCTGAATTGAACAATCATGATGTCCAGGAGCTGTGGTTCCAACAAGACGGCGTGGCCGCGGTAGCCGAGTGGTATAGGTATCGGACCGTGGCTTGCTTTGTCACGGGTTCGAGCCCAGTACCACTAAAGACCCACCGTGTAGGGCAGCGATGAACGTTAAATCTGTCGAGAGCTGAAACGTCCTCCCGTTGGTGTGGTGTGGTAGTTAGGAGAGGGGGGTGCCAGCTCAGGTGTTGTCCACGTCACTTGACCATGGTTCAAAATTACGTGGTCCGTCGCCAAAAGCCCTCGTGTAGCTGAACAGTGCGACGTTAATATTCAATCAATCAATCAACCAACAAGACGGCGCAACATGTCACACAGCTCGTGCCACAATCGATTTATTGAAAGACACGTTTGGTGACCGCCTAATTTCACGTTTTGGACCTGTGAATTGGCCTCCAAGATCTTGTGATTTAACACCGCTAGACTATTTTTTGTGGGGCTATGTAAAGTCATTGGTCTATGCGGATAAGCCACAAACGCTTGACCATTTGGAAGACTACATTCGCCGTGTTATTGCCGATATACGGCCACAAATGTTGGAAAAAGTCATAGAAAATTGGACGTCCAGATTGGACTACATCCGAGCCAGCCATTGCAGTCATATGCCAGAAATCATATTTAAAATGTAATGCCACAAGATTATCTTTCGAATAAAAAAAATTCATGTCAATCGAATGATACATCGTTATTTTATTGCAATTTAAAGTTCTATACCTCTAAAAAAACACCCCTTTTTAGTATAACTTTTTTAAAAAATTAATAATCAAAAAGCTACTAAGAAATTAGGCCACAAAATCTTCGTACACTTAACAAAAATATCAACATAGCTTTAAATATTGTATTTCTTTCTTAAATTAATACTTAGTATGATATCTTTTAGTGTCCACAACAACATTTAAACTTCTTGGTATAGATTTAATCAGTTTTTTTTAAATTTCTGCACCGATTTTCGACCTTTCTTCAATGATTATTGTTTTTACTTCACATTATGTGTTTATATGTCATGTTATATTTTTAAAAAAATTAATCTCCAAATATGGCCTACTGGGCTAAATAAAGTGATTTAGGAGGTGTTTTCAGAATTCGGAGACAGTTATAAACACCAGTGGCGTACATTGGGAGCAGTGCGCTTGTAGTCATTATCCTGTTAAAAATGAAGTCGACTCCAATATCTAAAGATTAATCAGATAATTTCAAATTTCTCTTTAAAATATTTACAAATGGAGCTCATGATTCGCAATACCATTAAAAAAATACCAAATAACTTAATTCTGAGGCCGATTTACTGAGGACACTTGAGAATGCGATATTGTACTAGGAATATAATTTTGCAGAGAGTACCCAAGCCAAATTGACACTCTAGGGATGTTTTAGATGCCGCATAATCATACGACATAGACACTGTCGATTTTTTGCATCATGCGAATTCTCCGATTTGGGTTAAGCTTGAACCCGTAAACAGGGCGTACTAGACCAACGCCAAATAAACTAAGCCCCCCCTCAGCCGGCTTGTTTTGAAAGTAAAAACACTAAAATCATATAATTTGGAGGTTTTTATTAGAAACTAGGTTGAATAAAAGCTGTGCTTGATAATTTTTTAAGTCAGATTACAACATTTAGCAAGCTAATGCATGTTTTCAAGAAACAAATTGGACTCAAAATTTTTTATATTAAGGCTACAGTGGACAGTTAAAATGTGGAAAATTGACTAAAACATCGAAAAAATTTTTTTGGCTTATTTTAATATTATATTAGCTTCTCTATCAAACGCAAAAAAAAATTTTGGGTTTCATGCCATTTTTTACTGAGTTATGGGGTAGTTCCGATTCAGTCATTCATGACCACGCCCCTTTGTTTATATTCTGATGTCATGCTGACAAAGCTGTCATGTACTTTGACAGTACGAATTTTATTTACTGTAGACATAGCCTCTCTAATTTTTATTTTTAAATGTTAATTTATCAAGGTCTGGATGGCAACAATTTGTTTTAACTGTATCTGAGACCTAAATCGGCATTATTTGTTTACAATTCGTTCAAACTTGCGTTTGCATTTTTCGTTCAATTTTATTCAAACTTTATATTGATTTTACCAAAACAAAAAGTTCTTTTCAGAACTAAAGTTCATTTTAAATTGCTTTTGTTATTTAAAATTTTTATAATGGATCTTATATCATCGAGATATAGAAAACCTAAAGGTCGTCCTACCAAAAGGAGAAAGATGTTGGCTGAAAATAGCAAGAAGCGATGGCAGAAATCTTCTAAAACTGTTGATGAAAAAAAACAGTAATAGTATGGTATTGCAGAGAGATACATTGTCTGAACCGAGTACATCTTCCCAACCTGAGGCAAGCTATATTTTCACCCACAAGGCTGTGTTTTCTGAATTATTGCAGAAAGTTCCTTGTAAATATTGTACAAACTGTACCCTTGTTATAAAACAACACCATTCCATGGGGTATTCTACAAAGATGGAACTTTTATGCGAATCATGTCATGAAAGCTATGGAAGTGTTTTTCAAGTTTCCAAGAAGAGGCCAAAAATTCACATGATATAAACAGCAAACTGGTGAGTGCCTTCCTATCCATAGGCAGAGGGCATGCTGCTTTGGAAACGTTTTCATCTGTGCTCAACATGCCAACAATGGACCGAAAAACATTTGCCAAATGCATGCACAACTTATTCGTGAAAAACAAAGAGGTGAAGAAAAAAATGCTCGAAATGTCACGTCAAGCTGCTAGAGAAGCTCACGTAAAAGTTGATGCTTCTCTAAAAAATCAGGAAATAATTGATGTGAGTGTATCATATGACAGTACTTGGCAAAAGCGAGGACATACATCTAACCTAGGATTAGGAATAATCATCGATATCCTTAGTGGACTTGTCCTTGACTTTGAAGTATTGTCGAAATACTGTCATAATTGTGTAGTTGCTGGTCGAGATATGGGAGTCGATAGTGCGGAGTTCCACATATGGCAAAAAGGACATGCGGATGAGTGTGACAAAAATTTCGATGGAACTTCTGGAGCCATGGAGATGCACGTTGCACTAATTATGCGGATGCGATCAATTAGTGATTGCCAAATGAGATTCGTTTCCATGCTGAGTGATGGTGACTCAAAAACTTTTCAATTTTTGTCGGACAATAAAATATATGGTTCTGATATAAAAATCGAAAAGGAAGAGTGCCTGAATCATATTGCAAAGAGGCTAGGCACATCGTTACGTAACAAAGTGAAAGAATGGAAGGTGAAAAAAGTGACTCTTGGTGGGCGTAAGCAGGGAAGCCTTACAGATAAAAACATCACAAAGTTGCAAAATTACTATAGAAAGGCAATAAAAGATAATGTCCCTGATACCGATAAAATGAAAACTGCTATATATGCCAGCCTGATGCATTGCTCGTCAACTGACAAAAAGCCTATGCATGGTAAGTGTCCTGAAGGGGAATCATCATGGTGTTTCTATAAAAGAGCTATAGCCAAAGGTGAGACCCCAGGGTCACACAGTTCCATGAAAACTTACTTGTCGCCACAAGTAGTGGAGAAAATTATGCCTGTTTATCAACGTTTAGCTTCAGACACCATTCTTGAAAGATGCGTAGCAGGCAAGACGCAAAATTCGAATGAAAGTTTGCATAGCTGCATTTGGCGAAAATGCCCAAAAGAGGTATTCGTCTCCAAAAGGAGGCTGGAAATAGCAGTAACGGATGCCATTGAAAAGCACAATTTGGGCTATGTAAAATCTCTTGAAGCGAAAGAGGACTCATGTCTAAATGACAGTTTTTCTTTGACTATTGCAGAAAGATAAGATAAACGACGCATTTCTCAGAATATTTCTACAAAAAAAAAAGGAAAAGAAATGCCACGAATACAAATGCAGCCTATAGTGCCGGTGCTTTTTAAATTTTTTTATCAGACTTAGCAAACAGTTTTCTTGTTATGTGTAATTAGATTTGTTATTTTTTGAATTTTTGTAATTTAATTGTATTGAAATACTTTATTTTTGCTCATTGTGATTAATGAAATATGTAATATATTATCTGGTTGATGAAATAATAATGAAATACATTCTGTTAATTTACTTTAGATTTTATTGGAATGTTCTTGCTTACTTCAATTTTTATCATTATATATATTACATGTCAATGTGACTGTTACAATAAATATTGCAGAATCTTATACATATACTATGTTTATCTTATCTTTATGATATTAGTGTTTTTTAAATTTATATGAATGCCTTTAATTGTTTTTAAAAAAACTAAGTTTTTTCCTTTAGAATAATAATAGCTGTTCTAAAAAATGAAACCTTCATCGAAAGCATTGAATTTTTGTAATTTAATCTCTTTGAAATACTTTATTTTTACTCATCATGATTAATGAAATATATAATATACTATCTGGTTGAGATAAAACAATGAAATACATTCTGCTAATTTACTTCAGATATTATAAGAAAGTTCTAGCTTACTTCAATTTTTATCACTGTATATACCACGTGTCAATGTGACTGTTACAATAAATATTGCAGAACCTTATGTATATATATTCTGCATCTATCTTATATTTGTATGATATTAGTGTTTTTCAATTTCAAATTCATATTTATATCTTTAATTTTTTTAAAAAAATAAGTTAATTTCCTTTAAAATAAAAAAAAACTGTTTTTTTTTTTCTCAGAATCCAAAAATTTGCCTCGAAACCAAAACTCAAAATGTTCCATGCGTTGCAATTTTTGTCGAATTATAACAAAACTTTCCAAAAGTATTCATCTAATGTATACTTATAAATTCTTGGATGCATTGTAGTAATAGTGATAGGGTGAAAGAAGAAATTAAAGTTTTTTATGTAGGAAATCATTAAAATTCTTTAAATTTTTATATAAAAATGTGCGTTTACCCATATTTTGTAAATTATCATATAAAAAACATTACATTGTATGCATACATTTGTAAAGAATTGCTTAAAGAAGTTAAATCAGGTGAAAACATGAAATTTTAAAAAAAAAAATCAAAACGCATGGAACGTTTTGAAATTTTCGTTAAAATTTTTTTTTAAATTTTAAATTTCTTAAAAACTAATCATTTTTTTCTCACCAAATTTTTTATATGGTATTAGTTCTAAGTTACATACAGCCAGTAAAAATTTGGGGCATGTTTGTAAAAAATTAAAAAATTTTTTTTTTACTGTCCACTGTAGCCTTAACAAACAATTTTAGACGACTAGTTGATCAAATACTATTTTTGCTAATTTCTGTAAAATTATCAATCACAATTTTATGCTGTGTAAATTTTTAGTGAAAACAATAATTAATAAAATTACATTAAATTATTTGATATTCGCATAGAGCTCCTCTTAAAGTTTGACTAATAATTTATCTTGTAATTAATCCCATATTATACTTTATGATCTTTAATAATAATACTGGATAAAAGTTTTCATACTCCTCTCAATAGATGCCCTTGAGAAGATATATTTCTCCATTAAATTAAAACCCTATCTCTCTTGATATTCCATTCATGGAACCGATCGCATTCATTTGTTACATCCTATTCCATATCATTCTAAATTGCACCTCCATTCACAAATTACTGCTCACACTCCCTATGAAATCCATCTGTATCATCGATAATAATATGGGTCTTCCCTGGGTTACAGCAACAACTGGGATTGTCTCTAACCCACTCACCTAAATAGCTGAAACGCAAACCTGAATCTTAACATATACACCCGCCAGGTAATACTATCCAATAATATAATCAAGCACCCGAAGATCGTTGTATAATTTAGAGAGGGACATTGCAAAGTGCAACAGGGAATGGATTGATGGTGATATGAACTCTGCAATGCATAAGGCCTTGTTTCTGGAATGGGTTATCTGTTTGGTTGAACCTACCCGGGAAATAAGTGTGATTGGGAAAGGAAAGAATGGTAAAAAGGGAATGGGGATGTGTAGGGAGATATTTCTGTTTTAAAATGTATTTTGGATTGTGCGGTTTTTTTTTGGTTTAATTCCATTCTGTTAAGGGGAGTTGGAAACCTCTCTCTCTCTCTATACTGATAATGTTAAATTGGATGTTTTCGATGTACCTTTTCTCAAAATCTGTTTTATGTGCATGCTTGAAATTTTTCATACTATTAAAGTACACCTCTCTCATTATACTAAAAGGAGCTTTTAGCTCATTTTGAATTTTTTAATAAATTAGGAAATATTTTATCAAACATTGCGAAATTTGACCCATTTTTTACTTAAAGAATTTGTAAAAATTAAATTTTTGAGTTTTTTTACAAAAAGCTCATTTTAGTATATATTAGACATCATTATAAATAATTCATAAACAGTAGTTTCTCAGAAAAGGTACATAGCACATTAAAATTTACATTTTGAGATAAATTGATTTTAATGTATACAGTGAGACTTCTAATTGGATAGGAAATAAAAAAAATAAAAGGCTCAATTTAAAATAAAAGATACATGTTTTGGTTTATATCAGTCGTTACACTTTTAAGCAAAAACAAAGTAATTTGTTTACAATTTTCGCCATTAAAATGGGCGTTGCCCAAATTCAACGATTATTTAAAAATACGTTTTAAGGGCTTCTAAATACCCTAGAGGTTAAAGTAAGGTATTTTTAAAACGGTTAAAATCTATACAATTTGAAAATGTAAAAATCTCAAATTGTCAAAAAAAATAAGATTTTAGGTTTCCAACACCCCTTAAAATACTTGTGGATTTGATTATTTATTAATGTTTGCAACAACCCAGATATTGCTGGTGTTTTGGGGTTTGAGCAAAGATCAGCCACAGCACTTTAAATACAGTTTTATTACTAACTTCACTTAATCAACCAATACAATTAAAGGTAAGAAAAACACTGAATAATAAACCCGGAAGAGCAATTGTATAGGCTTAGTTCCTCTAACATATAAACGAACGCGTCTAAGGGTGTGGGAGAGACGGAAGGAAGACTAGCTATATTCAAAATAACTCAATTTATTCTTAGTATCAACAACACAACTTCAATTAACCAAAGTTAAGGGATGCACCCAAATATCAAATATGGAAAGCAATTAACGAGGTACGCGAGATATGAGAAGACTTTAAATAATTAGATTACTTACGCTATAGTCCTTAGCTTCTACTTCTTAGCTGCCTAATCTAGTTTAATTCTTAATTGACAGATCGTAAACTTACAATAATCAGCTACTAAATATCCACTCCCCACTTCAAGTTTAATTAATCACTACTCTCCGATAGCAGTCCAACATCTCTCTCCCTTCTAACTTGAAAGTTTCAACTTTACATACAAGTCTTAATTTGCATGGTCACGTCTTTTTCTTCGATAGGAAGCCTTATAATATAATAATTTTTAAACACCCAATATTTTTAAGATGATTAAAAGAGCGCGAATAGACCCATTACAAACTGAAGACTGGAGCGCTCTTGACTCCTACGCTTGAATTATGTTTAAATATTTTGCCTAACTATACGACCTCCGTCCGTTCTTGTTCACAATTTAATCTCACTCTTTAACTGTCAACTATCAACCATTGACGATTATCCCGTACTCTAATGCTAATGTTTAAATAGAAGTTGTCATTTTTGCCTAAATCTCGTCTTCTTCACTGAGAAAGGTTTTCAACAGAACTTAATTAAAAAGAGCAATTTTATCCAATTAGTAGAAGATTCGCGGATAGGCTCGTTGCACTTTGAAGCTATGGGAGGGGTAACAGAGAGCGGCCTCTTCATTTTAAATCACAATTAAATGATGAGGTCGATACGTAATAAGGCACTCTTCACTCTCCAAATATCCACACCAAGCTCTAGTAAGGATTTTGAGATTCGACTGATTTAACATGCATCAACCCCTCTACACGCGGATCTTTATTGGCACCAGAGTGATCGCGATAGCCTAGTGGTCATGCTCACAAACTTGTAGCTATTCTGTATAAAAATTGTATGTTTACTTTTCTTAACACTTGTTTCCGATATTGTACCCCTCTTAAAAAACAGATTACTACTAGACCGTAGAGCGTAGACGTATTCATTGCAGCGAGCAAAGAATACACAAGAACCGATGAAAATGAAACCGACACATGTACTTATGTTTGTTAGCTGTCGAGTCCCGTGCCATCACGCAACATGACATCAACACGAGAACCCAATCCCGTAAAAGTGCGGGGTATGGAATTATCCAATCCCATGCTATCGCGGGAAGTGCTAATTATCAACATGTATTCTCTTCTTCAGTCGGTGTGTAGAGAAAAATTCATTTCTATGGCTGGCACCGCAGTGATGGCTGTTTTTCCCAACTTTGGCAGGGACCGTGTTAAGCGTCATCGTGTGCTTTCAATAAAGGTACATGTGTCGTCCACACATTTATTGAATCATTTGCTTAAGTAAACACAGTCACATCAACTGTGAAAAGCCTATCCTCCAGTCTAGCTGGCATCGATGTTCCGTAAATATGTTTCTTTTAGTATACGTGTCTTAGTAAAGGCAACCGCCCCAAACCATCTTGGTGGTCGATCGCGATCGACTTACTGCCCATTCCTGTTTTATAGGGGGAGGGACGTTAATAAACATTCACTCACTCAGTGGCAATAAGACTCAAACCGACAACTTGATGGAAACAGCCCCGACAACAAATTCACTACCGTAGCTGTTATTTGATACTTGCAACGGTTATCTCTATGTATATGATAAGATTGCAAAGATAATTAAGAATAATTTAATACAGAAATAGTTTGGAACATGGTATTATTAATATCAAATATTTATTGATCATTTTAACTGAAAAAAGTACATCGATAATTTCTGCATTAGCTTGAGTATGGAAAACGAGAAATATCAACATAAAGGAGCCCCTTTTGTGTGTTTATTTTTAACAGATGCAGAATCTTTTCAAAATGTAATACTAAAGTAATTACATTTTGAAATGAAAGATTAAGGTATCATTTTATTTTGAGTATTGAATATTAATGTCTTGAATATAAAGATGTAAAGAAACTGTATTAAATTATTGCATTTGCATTTGAAAGACTAATTCATAAATTTTAAAGAACACTTATAATTATACCAAACTTATAAAAACGCAATACTGTGGACTGTTTAGTATTCCAATTAGCATAACATTCTGAGTAGCAGAATGAAATGTCAATAAAATTTAGTTAAATTATTTTTCAAATTTCCAACAATGCTTTTTAAGTATTATGTCATTTTCAAATAATAATTATAAAATTGGTTAAGTATTTAAATTTAGAATTATATAGGATACATATACAAGTATTAAAGACATATTCTTTTACATCAATTAGTTGCAACGAAATTTATTCTTTACTAACATTTAAGTTGATGGCAACATGTTAACTATTAAACATGAAAATAATTTTCCATTTAACAAATAGAAAAAATTAGTAGTTTATTCATATTCAAATTTCGATAAACAGTTGAACGTAAACAATTTTAAGCCTATAAAATGTTTGAATTTTTGAATAACAGTTCCATGAAATTAGTTATTTTCCTTTCTTCATTTCTAGTAAAATGCTCTTTTGTATATTTTCTTTTTGTGTGAATACGCATATATATTCAAATTAAATTGTAAGATGAGATGCTTAAGGGATATGAAACAGTATTATGTATATAATAAATGATTATTAAGCAAGTGTGTGAAAATATTTGTAGATAAAAGAAGCGAAAGTATTAATGAAATGTTTCATGAAAATGAAGAAAATATTAAAACATTGTAGTACATATGCATATATATATATATAATGCAAAACTTTAATTAAATATTCAATTTCTCTTCTGTGATATTGCCTTTTACGTATAATTGTAAAATAAAATTAAAATTGAATAAAAAAGATCCCAAATATTTAAAAATATGTCCTGTAAAATCAAATACTCAATCTCATACGCATCAACTTCAAAATATATCAGTATAATTTTGGTATTCATCTTAACAACTAAAAAGATATTACTGCTGATAAATATAAAAATGAGGAAAAATTGTTAATATTTTACTTAAAAATGAATCGTCATATTGTTGTAAAAATGTTTCAGTAAAATTACTCACACACGGACAAACACACACACGCCTACATCAAATTAAATTGAGTTCATTATTCCTCGCTGATTATGAATCTACATTAAAACACATTTTGTCAAATAAGTACTACAGATCAAAAGACATATTCTTACTTAGTTGTTAATTAAAAATAAAGTGCCTGTATGTGCCGCATATTTTTCTGTATAAGCTGAAAATTTTTAGAACCTTTTAAAGGTAAAATAAGGGGGTTGGCTTGCGTATAGATCCACTTACCTCGAAAAAATCGTATTTTAGGAAAAACGTTTTACTTTGGGTTTAACATTTTCTACTAGTCATATGAAAGTATTTTGAATCTTTTAACTTTTGGAAATTGTTATTGTAAAAGT
The DNA here is from genome assembly GCA_019973935.1 of Trichonephila clavipes. Taxonomy (NCBI): domain Eukaryota; kingdom Metazoa; phylum Arthropoda; class Arachnida; order Araneae; family Nephilidae; genus Trichonephila; species Trichonephila clavipes. The sequence goes on from BMAU01015506.1 coordinate 90,948, forward strand.
AAAAGAAAGTTATACATAAATCTTTCAAAATTAGTGTCAGAATCCGAATTTCTGAAAAATTCTTAAAATTTACATTTGCTTAATGGGAAATCCGAAAGCGTATGTTCATCAAGAATGAGTGCTTCCATTAGGACACAAATAATATGTCGACGACCACTTGCCGTATAAAATTTTCTCTGATCAAACTAAAAAAGTAAAAAAATAATTCTTAATATATTAATAAAATGATTAATGTTAATTCTGATGATCCTTATCAGAACAATGGAATAAAATTATTAAATTATTGTATTGTCATCGGTTCTTGACAAGTGTGCAAAATTTCGAATTAATCTAACCTTTTATAGTGAGTAAGAATCAAGTTCAAATATTCCGTTGCATGCAGGCGAAGCTAATAAAAGCGTGTTAAAAACCCATTTATATTCGGAAACGAGTAATAATTTTTTTTTAATCATTTCCTATACTGCTGTTCACCGTAAATGCAACACCAAGAAAGACAAGAGATATCACAACAAAATTTATTTTGTAGATAACATGTTTACCAAGTATCAAATGATTAAATTTATAGACTTCTGTGAAGTGTGGTTCCTGCCAGAATCAGTAGCCAGAGTAGCTGCCATTGTTGGAGATCACCGCTGCCACAGCTGCGATCGACCACATCGGCCCTTCGTACCCTCCTGCATTCAACGGTCACATATCTACATTACAGTTGGTTAGTTTCGCCCAAAACGACTTCAGATTTCCCTGAAAGATAAACCACAATCTCGATAGGCCAATATCCTTCCTCTATCGAACTCGGATACTTGATCAATAGCTGATCGTTGTTTTCTACGAGACATAACTGATCGTTTTTTTAAAAACCACAAGAAAAACACAATTGCCGAGCCTGAAATCGTCGAAATCTCCAAGCCTTAAATAGCGCTTTGAGGTGGCGCCACGAGCGCGCGTGATGCGTGTCTGCGCTGAAATTCTAATCATTTGCACATCTCACCTCCGCTAATGCATGTTGTAAATTTCATGTTATTTGCATGCTTCCTTCAGGGTGTTGCATTTACGGTGGCCAGCAGCGTACTTAGATCAACAAAGAAAATTTTTATTTTAGCTACTTTTTATTAAATAGTTACAATTAATATAAATATGTATATACATAGGACAGAATCACAACATTAAGTGGCAATTAATTTTTATTAATTATCTTAAAAGTATCGTATTGTCATCAAAAACAATCGTGTATATAAAATTTCAGTTCAACTGAATGCTTTAAAATGCGAGTAAAAAAAAACCTTTTCAAGTTTTGACACAAGTCGCGAAAAGGATCGCTAAGTCACCAAAAATGATGCCAACGTTGCTGTATTTGTAACTCTTTAAATAACTAGTTTCAATCAATTGATTTTTACTAATTATTTAAATTACTGTATTGTCATCCAAAATAATCGTGTATACAAAATTTCAGATAAATTGAGCGCTTTAAAATGTATTTTATTAACGATTGAAAATTCCACCAAGATAAATAAATATATAGAGAGTGTGAGCTAATAGTAGGTATTGAATAAACGGTATTTCAACTGGTATTCTGTCTGGTATTTATCTCTTTTGCATTTTAAGACAAGAAACGGTGAATTATAATTTCATTTTAAATAAAACGATAAAAGAAGATCCTTCTCGATGAAAATGTTTGTGCACTTTTCTTTCAGTAAAAGCCCTCTTTCATCCCTTTCCTCATTCATTTGGAAAGAGATAAGGAGTTCTATCCTACTACTACATAACTAGGATTATTTGTCGATAACAAACGTTACCGACCGTTTGCGTTTAATTGCTCGCACTGCTCGCTATCCTCGGTTTAAGTATTCCCCTTCTAGATAGATGTAGAATAAACTGTATACCTTATCGTTTCCGATCACATTCTTTTCTGAAGAACATGCAATTTGGCTGTGTGGAAAAGTGCTACGGAAGATTTCTATAAAAAAATCTTTGTTTTGGTTTCTTATTGCATTAGAGCAGGGGCACTCAACCTTTTTTCTGCTATACCCCATACACATGTCAACTCTTTCACGTGGGCCCGCATACATATGTTAGTTATTTCACGCGGGCGGCAACATGAGGATAAATGGGGGAAGGGTGTTGGGATAAATGCTTTAAGACCAAGATAACATTGGAAATTTAAAATGTAGAAAATTGATCAAAATATTATAACTCCTGTTTTGCTTTTTTTATTAAATTTTTTTATTTATTTTATTTTTGTCAATAACACTAAGTTAGAAGCATTTAAGAAACACTCCTTCACAATTTCGGTATCACTAAACGGTTTCATATGATTACCAATAATATAACAAACTTCATAGGATGTCTTTGTTACCTCTGTGTTGCTGTTGCAAAAATTATTCAAGAAAGCCTATTTATTACCTCTTGAAAGAGATCTTGGAGGAAAAGTGTCATTGAATGATTCCTGTTTATTGGTATGTTTTAAATGCAGCACTTTCGTGGCAAATCAAACAATTACTGATCCATGTTTGTTTGTCATTACAAAATAGTCAATTTCCTAATCGTCCTGGAACGATTTATTTTCTTCGAATATGTTTCATTTGCAAGATATAAAAGATAGTTAAAAATTAGTTCCACTCATATTGTCGCTACTCGCCTGTTGTCTGTTATCACTATCCGTAACCGTTCCAAATTAAAAAAGAATATCAATTCGTACCCGTACGACACCGACATTAAAAAGCAAAAATTGATACATTTGATTTCTTGACAAAAAGTTTCCAACCAAATATTTAATACAATGTTCATAAATAAATATATTTTTCGGAGCAATGGGCCATGGCCGGGCCACTTAAAAAGGCTCGGTGGGTCACACGCGGCCGGTGGGGCGCAGGTTTGGTATCTCTGCATTAGAGGAATTTGAATGTATTTTTTTAAAAAAATTGAAGTGTTCCATCGGATTGCTTAGTTTCGATAGAGTTTAATCCGATTATTTGCAAGGCTAACAATCATAGAATTAAGTCATACTATTTCAAGTAGTATTGAGCGAACTAAAAGTCTAAGCACCTCCAATCTCACAATCATCTGAAAAACATGTTAGTTGTATCTGCTAAGACCCACAGAGTTTTTTGAAGAAAAACTAACGAACTTGTGCTAAAATACATCTATTTTAGAATGCATACATTTTTAAATTGCTACACATACCATTCCCTTCAATTACCAAATTTCTACATTCAGCTCAACCTACATTTTCAATCGGATTGTATCAGAAAGTTCTACACAGTTTTAATTTTACAAGAAGTTTGTAGTTTGGTTTTTCTTGTAGTTATTTTATCATTTTCATCATTAATTGTACAAAAATCCCTGCAGTTCTACAGTTGTATTCAGAATAAGAAATTTATATTAAAAATAGTTATGAAGCTTATTTTGCTTAATTTTCAAATGTTAATAGTAAATCAAAAACTGCGCAAATGGGAGGAGTTTGATCTACAACAGTGATACTCAAATTACGGGCCGCAGGGGGCCCACCGGCGTTTTCTGAGTGGCCCGGCCATGTCGCCTTGCACTGAGGATTTCAATTATTGAAAGACAATGTACTAAAAATTTAGCAGGAAATTCTGTCAATCAAGGAAGTACACAAATCAATTTTTTTTAAAAAATTTAGCAATCAAGTAGTAGAACGTAAGCAAGAGGCTTGGTCATAGATGAAAAGAAATTTAAATTATCCCGTAACTTAGAAAAAAATGCATAAAAATAAATATTTTTGTGTGAGTGTTTGATAGAAAATTTGATATAGTATTAAAATAAAAGCCAAAAATGAGTTTTAATATTTTGAGCAATTTTGCTTTGGTTTGTGTTTTCTCCCATTATTCGCATGTTGCGGCCCGTGTGAAATACCTGTTATGTGTATGCGGCCCGACGGGAAAAAAGGCTGAGTACCTCTGATGTACCACAATATATGATAACTTATTTACATATAGGGGGAAAACAGCTACGTCACTCGTTCAAATACTCAACAACTGTTAGACCTACCGATTTGAAATTTGGCAAGCATGTTCCTTTTGTTAAATAGAGATACACTGAGAAAGGGTTTTGTGCGAAAATCGTTACCTATTAAGGATTATGAAGGTGTTTTTGAAGAACAATTCTCCCTTTTCAATTATATTAGCTACATTTGGAAATGTGAGAAACATTTCTCTTTTACTGAGTAAAGATATTTAAAGATCGGGTTTTGCGGAAACCAATTCCCGGATCCATTATTGATTTTTTAAAAAAAGTTCCTATTTTTGAAGAATTAGGCATATATATTTGGAATTCTACAGGCAGGTTTCTTTTGTTGAGGTTTGAAGAAATCAACTTCGTGTTGGGTGCTAGAAGTTCGTAAATGTTAAATATTTCTGTTTTAGAAACTCAAATTATGTCCTTTTTAAAACAAGATGCGGCGATACAAATATTTTTCAGTATACAATCAAAACTTTAATGCGGAGAATTAAATAACAATTACCTAAAAAAATAGTCTTATAATGTCATGAAATACCCAGCGAAGATGGTGGTTAACAGCTAGTAATAAAATATAATAATGCAGATGTTTAATTAAACCACAAATTAAAGAAAAACTAAATTCTGTTATAAAATAGCAAAATCGTGAAACTTTCAAAGCTGTTCGAAAAATAGTTAATATCAAGTAAGAAAGTTTGTTGCTCTATATAATACTTTTTCATATTTTTAACTTTCATTAAATTAAAAAAAATGTTATATGCAATCGTAGTTCAGTCATATTTTAATGCGTCACTGGTTTACAAAATTTTTCCTGTCAAGGAGCTTTGATTTCTAGTTAGCTATGAAACATGATAAAATAACATGTTACAAATTCTATTACTCTATTTTTTCTTTTGAAATGCGTAAAATATTATCGCATTTAAATTGATATTGATCTTGGAATGAGAAAAAAATAATTCCAAATAAATGCAAAACGTATCCAATTCGCTATAAAGAGAACTATTTTTAAAGTTGGAGAAAAGATCTTTGATAAATAAAGGATTAAATGAAAGATGTTTGTTGCTCCTGAAAAATCTAGAAACGTTCAAATGATACATTTTTTTGTTATCTAAATACGAAAATAGATCTTTGAATTGAGAAACCAATTAGTTTTAAGTGCTCTAATTAATTGAGTTTCGTCGGAACAACATTTTTTGCGTTACTTCTTTTCCTCAGATGCTTTGGAAATGTATTGCTGTGTGAATAGAAATCGTACTCTTTGCGTTAGAAAATATAATGAGTTTTAAAATGCTTTAATTTTTCTTAATTAATTTTATGGAACTTGGAAAGAGTTCATTTTCGTCCTTTTCTATTAGCAAATCAACGAAATTGATTTCGGGTATTTGGGAATAAATTTACTAGATTCGTTTTTTAAAATGTAAGAAATCATGGTTTAAGTGATTTGAAACAGTGTTTAGATTGATAGCATTGTTAAGGTAAAATGAGCGAAAGATATCTAAAAAAATTATTCAAATAAGGTTTACAGAAATCACAGCTAACATAATTTTTCAAGAATGCACTTACATTTTTATAAATGAAAAACAAATTTCAATTTAAGTAAAAATTTAAAACTAATGTTTTTTAATGTAATTTAAACCTCTGTTCGGATACTGTTACTGGCTTAAGAAGATAACACCACAGTACTCCCCCACCAGTGAGTTGGTGGATAGGCGAACGAATGACATATTTGTTATGGCATGAGTTGTTGCTGTTGCGTCACAAGTGAGTCTGACAACTTTTGGTTGTTGCGTCAAGTGAGTCTGACAACTTTTGGTTGTTGCGTCAAGTGAGTCTGGCAACTTTTGGTTGTTGCGTCAAGAGTGCCTGCCGACTTTTTTTGATTGCTACGTGAAGAAGTCGGACGACTTTTGGTTGCTCTTCTTGCGGGTAGATAGTGTCACGACAGCTGCATGAAAGCTGCGTTTTTCATAGTTCAGTGCCAAGATCACCAATGAGGCAGTATAGAACCAGCGACCAATTGATCTGAAGACGAGTTGCATAACCACTAAACAAAAGTGAGCACCACTGTCCGGAGACTGTTACTAGCTTTTGAAGATGCAACTACAAATCATAAGAAGACATTTGAATCAAAATAATAGAGGTCATAATTTGAATAAAAACAAGAAAGGTTCGATTAGATTAAAAAAATTAAAAAAAAATAATTTAAAAAATATTATAAATAAAGGTGATATATACGTTTGAAAATAATTTATCTACAGTGGTGGCCAAAATTGTGGACACTTTTTAAATTGTTAGGTTTTTAAGTTTGTACGCTTATAGAAAATTTTACGTCACACAAAATTCTAAGTATTTTATATAATTTTAAAGGGAATTTCATACTGAATTCAACACAAAATTCTAAATTCAAATATTTGCAACGCAAAAAAGTTATGCTGTAATAACTGTCGATATACATTAGATACTGATAATAGCAGTGAGTTATTAAAACTTAGTGAGGTTGCCTTTAATCTTTAGTACAATTTCATATCGATGTTCCATTGAACTGAAAATAAAGGGTGTTTTTTTATAGGTATAGAACTTTAAATTGCAATAAAACAACGACGTATTATTAGATTGACATGAATTTTTTTTTTATTCGAAAGATAATCTTGTACCATTACATTTTAAATATGATTTCTGGCATATGACTGCAAAGGCTGGCTCGGATGTAGTCTAATCTGGACGTCCAATTTTCGATGACTTTTTCCAACATTTGTGGCCGTATATCGGCAATAACACGGCGAATGTTGTCTTCCAAATAGTCAAGCGTTTGTGGCTTATCCGCATAGACCAATGACTTTACATAGCCCCACAGAAAATAGTCTAGCGGTGTTAAAACACAAGATCTTGGAGGCCAATTCACAGGTCCAAAACGTGAAATTAGGCGGTCACCAAACGTGTCTTTCAATAAATCGATTGTGGCACGAGCTGTGTGACATGTTGCGCAGTCTTGTTGGAACCACAGCTCCTGGACATCATGATTGTTCAATTCAGGAATGAAAAAGTTAGTAATCATGGCTCTATACCGATCACCATTGACTGTAACGTTGTGACCTTCATCGTTTTTGAAGAAGGATTCCACCAGCCCATAAAGCGCACCAGTCAGTTTTTCTGGATGTAACGGTGTTTCGACATACACTTGTGGATTAGCTTCACTCCAAATGCGGCAGTTTTGTTTGTTGACGTAGCCATTCAACCAGAAGTGCGCTTCATCGCTAAACAAAATTCGCTTATGAAAATCGGGAACAACAGCAATCTTGTTTTGGGCCCATTCGACGAATCTACGCCTTGCTTGATGATCGTATTGATGAATTGCCAAACCAAACTGAGAATAAATCATTTGACAGCTGTTAAATCGGTCGCCAACTTGGAAAGTAATGCCAACTTAAACTTCTATACCTGGAAAAAAACACTCTTTAGTTTTAAGCTCTTCCTTCGTTAATACATGATGGCAGGAAACAATTATATCCTCGATTAGTTCCTTTTTATTTCATGGGTACTTCATTCGGACAAGGGTTTTCAAACGGTGCAGCAAGTCTTCGATAGGATTGAGGTCAGGACTGTTTTCTGTGCAGTATAACAATGATATTTAGTCAAAAAGCAATGACTACAAATAAAAGAGTAGATTGGACACATGTGTGGCGAGAAAGTGGTATTTCCTTTGTTAAAATTACATACGAGTAACCAGTGGGTATTTCAGTGACTACATCTGGATACTGAATGTTTGGTTTAAGATGTCAGTAGACCAATTTAATATAAATAAAGCAGGAAAAAGTCAAAAAAGGTACACTGCATTTATTGATGACAGAAGATTAAAACTACTATGTTTAAGAGATAAAAGAATTTCATGTACAGCCATCAAGTGATCTGAGTGATGTTCAAAAACAACCAGGAGTAGATTAGCAGATGTAAGACTAAAAGATAGAATTCCACGAAAAAAGCCATATCTCAGTTTAGAGCAGCACTAAAAGGAACTACAGTGGGCAGGGAAACACATTAATTGGACAAATGATTATTGATCACAAGTTATATAGAGGGATGAAGCTAAAATATTGTTATTTGGTAGAGATAGCCTTAAATATGTAAGACGTAAAATAGCAGAATTGCTACATCCTGACTGCATCCAGATAACTATGAAGTACCCACATAGTTTTATCACTTAGTCATGTATATCAGCAAATGGTATCGGCCACCTTCATATCATCGATGGGACACTGAATGCCATAAAATACATTTACACTATTCTAGGACCCAAACTTCTGCCTTCCATCAGGGATCTATTTAACAACAATGCTTCATTTATTTTTCAGCAAGATTTTGCTCCTTGCCACACAGTAAAGTACTTGAAAGACTAGTACCGTTCTAAGAACATTGAGTTGTTGTCTTGGCCAGGAAACAGCCCTGATCTTAATCCTATCGAAAACTTGCGGCACCGTTTAAAAACTCTTGTACGAATGAGATCCCATCGAAATAAAAAGGAACCAATTGAGGATGTAATTGTTTCCTGTCATCATGTATTAACGAAGGAAGAGCTTAAAACTATTTTCTGCTCCATGGAACATCGATATGAAATTGTACTAAAGATTAAAGACAATCTCACTAAGTTTTGATAACTCACTTCTATTATCAGTATCTAATATATATCGACAGTTATTACAGCATAACTTTTTTGCGTTGCAAATATTTGAATTTTGATGTTTGTATTGAATTCAGTATTAAGTTCCATTTAAAATTATATGAAATACTTAGCATTTTGCCCTACGCAAAAGTTTCTATAAGCATACAAACCTAAAAAACCTAATAATTTAAAAAAAAGTGTCCACAATTTTGGCCACCACTGTATATTGCACTTGTCTACACAGAATGTTTTTATATAGGATTGTGTAACACACACATGACTGTAAGCAAATATCTATGCTATAACGTAAAAGAGTAGACTTCCACACAAATGAATTAGAGGAAAGAAATTTACAGCGGAACAATTTTTATGTTTGATAAAAAAATTGAATCATTTTGTATGATTATGTGTTATTGTAAGTATTCAAAGTTATTCTGAAATGTACCATAGATTGATAATTATACGCGTATTTGAGTCCAAAAAATGGCTCAAAAATAATCCTGTGATAAATAAAATGTTTTTATAAGAATGCATTTTTTAATCGCCATTTCAAGCCTTAAATATGACATTGTAAAGTATTTCCAACTTGACTTTTAAACTCTATAAAATTGGAAAATATTTTATTTCTACGACAAAACTTATACAATCTAAAAGCCAATGAACATAATGAGCAAATATCTTGATGCAAGAGGAATATACTCTCATCGGAATGTGTAGTGGTATCTAAATAAGACAGTAACGGCTTACGGATAGAGGTGATCAATTTTGTTTTAGTGGTTATGTTACTAGGTTACGGAACCGAGTGTCGCGGGTTCTATACACGACATTGGTGATCTTGACTGAATTAAGAAATATTTAACTTTCTGAACTGTTGTGGCCCCATCTACCAGCAAAAAGAGCAATAATATTGAATTAATAAATAATATATATAATATAATATAAAAAAAGTCGTCAGGCTCACTTGACGCAACATCACCAATTAACAGCAACAATACACACGCTCGCCAAAACAAAAAACGGTATCCTATACACCAACTCAAGTGTGATGGGGGAGTACTGTAACTCTATCTAAATAAGCCAGTAACAGTCTCCGGACAGAGGTGATCACTTTTGTCTAGTGGTTATGTTACTCGGCTACGGAACCGAGCGTCTCGGTTTGAGCGGCCACGAATGGTTTAAAATTTAAGAAGGAGGGGAAGGTGCCAGCTCAAGTATCGTTCTCATTACTTAACCGTGAATCAAAATTTCGGGGTCCATTGCCAGTAGCTTTGTGTTGTTTCACAGTACGATGTAAATAAGTCAAATCATACGCAATATGTAAAGAATTATTTTTCTATCATTTTGTAATCAAATTATTAAAATAAGTTCTAGTATGGAGTTGCTAGGTCTAAATTAAGTGTATAACGAGCATTTCAAAAATGGAATGTATTTCGACATTTTCTGCAAATGTAAATCTGCATAAAATCTTAAAATAATAATTTCCTTATTCCCTTAAATTCGGTACAATAGTTTAGAATGAAAAACTAAACTTTTTTCTAATAAATTCAATTTTATTTAAAATGCTTATAACTAGAAAGTAGTAGTAAGCATTTGCCAATTAGTACCACTTAATTTTTGTTTATAACTTTATTTAGAATTCGATTTTAGAGATTATTTTTTAAGAGAGAGTTTCTGTAGATAGCGAGATTAAATAAATTTTTTGATCTCAATTAGTTGTACTGTACGATTAACTATAAACACTGCATAAAATAAGAAATCTATATACAATATATTCATATCTCTAGTGGACATCTTTTACATGTTGCAAACAATATTACTTTTTTTATTAAAAACTACATGGGGTTTTCTTTTTATATACAATCTAATCATAAGCAATAATACAATCTTAGAGTCAAAAAATACTCAAGATATAAAAATATAATACAATATAATTACGAAAAATAAGCAGTACAAACATTTATAGTAAAACAAAATATAATACAAATGCAGGTGAAAAATAGAATTTTTTTTCTTTAGAGACTTGAAATTCTTATTCATTTTTTCAATATATTTTCTAACAAATCCCTTTGGAGTGTGTTAAGACGTTCATGCAATGGAAGTGCCAATGAAAATCAATGTAGTATAGGATAAAAAAATTCTCTAGCGATAATCCAATAATACTTTTGGAACATTCTCTTCGAATGAAAAATATAGATATATATCCCTCGAGAGTTGAAATTATGCTTGAACAGAAACGTCTTCCTTTTTTAAGGAATTGTTTGAATTCAAAATTTTGCTATATTGAATGAAAAATAGCAAAGTAAACACAGATTTATATCATATTTCTTGTAATAGATTCTATACTCGATAGAAACTCCTGAATATGCTAAAACAGTTATACTATACTAGCTGCTATACCTGTTCTTCGCACGGGTTAATTGACAAATTAAACCATACAGATTGAAAGATAAAGAAGTTTTTAATAAGTTAAATTTACGTGATTTGCAAATTAAACAAAAAAAGTTTTTGCATATTTCAACTGAACAAAAAACCCCATATTTGTTAAATTTTAAGTCTGTATATCTAATAGCTGATAAAAAGGACTTTTTTTTATTTATAACTCTCTTGTGGATCGATTTTTGAAAACACCTTCCTAAGCTTATCTCGGCTCAGCAAAAGTAACGCTTTGTTGCAACCTTTGTGTAATGAACACTTAAAACAGTGCAAATAATTTATAACTGGACGTGTAATGCGTTAATATTACTTTCTGTTGTATTTATTTTATATTAAAATTGTAATATTCGCAAACAACGCCATTCCTTACATTATAATGGCGATTCAATAGAAAATAGCGAAATGTTGGCGATAGAGCCAAATTGACTTCCTTTTTGGCGAACCTGTTTGCCGATTGATTAAACAGTGCAGAAGTTGATATACTGTAGCGCCACCTGGGGGAGCATTGCAACAAAAAGAATAACACATAAATCTTACCCACAAAAAATACATATACATGTGTGTGCCAATTTTCATTGTGATCGGTGGAACGGTGATAGAGTGAAGCGATATCTTATATACAAACAATTTATATATATATATATATATATATATATATATATATATATATATATATATATATATATATATATATATATATGTAGAATTTCCCCTTAGAACTATTTTGTTAAAAGGTTGAGTCATATCCTTTTCAGAGGACCATTAACGTCAATTTTATTTATTACTGCATTCCAAAGCAGCGCCGTCTAGTGAGCTCTCGTAGCTCCGGCTTGAATAATTTTTCGGCAGAGGCCTACTAACCACCGCCGGTTCAACACGCCACGTTTTTACCGCATTTCGCGCTCAGCGCGATACCAGTGCTAACGTCCAAGAATGAAAAAAGTAATTAATTTCCCCGTCTTCTAAAGGTATAACTCAACTTTCAATTAACCTAATTTTTGCATGTCTTTCTCTTTGTAAATATCCCCTTTTGTAAATATTTCCCTTTAACTTTAAATAAATTCTTTTTTACTTAAATGAAGTATCTGTGTTTAAATGACTTTGATTCAATTAATTCATCATTCACCCTTAAATACTTACCCCTAGACAACCACCTCGCCAATCTAAAATCCGGCCTTCTGAAGAGTCTGATTTTTATTCGAAGATTTATTCGGACTCCCACACACACACACACAAACATATATATATAAATTTAATTAGAAAGTATTGATGATTCTTTTGTCCTTTGATACTTTGAGTGTTTTAATCTTCTTATAATGAAGAAGAAAGAAAAATTATATATAATAAAAGGTTGAGCTGAAAAGAGTTTAAAGTTGCTCTTAAATTTAAAACGAAAGCAGTTTTGGATGTTTACTAACTTTATCAGTTTATTACGAATGATCTCTTGACTAAGATTCACTTTCCCAATATAAGAAATGCTTATTTCTATTGTATTCAAGATAAATGTAAAATTGAAATATATTTAGCATATTTTCCCTCCTGTGAAACTTTAGTCATAATAAAACTTACGTAACAAAATAATGCAGTTTTTAATTTCAAATTATTAAAATAGCACATTATATCAAAAAACATAACTGTTAAGAAATTATGCAAAGTTAATGCAAACTTTATGTATTTCTAAGAAGAGACTGTTAGAAACTGAAAAAGAGCATAGTAGAAGTCTTCTCAAACGTAACGTGACTGCAGTAGCCTAGTGGTCAAGGTAATGGACTCGTGGCCGGCTTGTCATTAGTTCGAGCCTAGTACCTCTGAAGACCCGCCGTGTTGGCGAGAGATGCACGTTGAATCTGTCGAGAGCTCAAAAGTCCGCCCGTTAGTGTGGTGTGGTAGTTAGGTAGGCTGTGTCAACTTAGGTTTCCTCCTCGTCACTTCACCACGGTTCAAAATTACGAGATCCATTGCCAAAAGCCCTCGAGTAGCTGAACAGTGCGACGTTAATATTCACCCACTCACAGTCTCAAACGTCACTGGAACTTCAATATTTGCTTACTATATTGTATACTAGCTGAAGTACTTGTTGCTCGCAATTTTAAATATAATTCATAAAATATTACAAGCATATTATTTTTATGGAGGATAAAACCCGGAGCAAAAAAAAAGTGTATAAAAAAGTGTATATACTTAAATAATTTTTTTGATGAGTACTCACATAAATTAATATAGCCTCAAAGTAGCGAATGATTAAACAAAAACATGCATTTGAATCTAAATGAGAAAATTTTTAGTGAGCTAAAAACAAATAGAGTAAATAATAGTTATATAACAGAAAAGTATCTGCAGTAGTTTCTGCTCTGCTGACTCAGGGAAAAATAATCAGAAATATATAGACCAAAAGGGAAAAAAAATAGCTTAGATATCATACAGCATTTCCCAAAAGAATTTGTATTCGTCTGTTTATTCAGATATAAAAAAATATCGGACATGAAGTTATTTTCAAATAAAACATTTTTATTCAGCAAAAGCTATACAAAGTAATAGAAACGAGTGTTATTCTAGGGAAGATTCACACTTTTAAATATTTCCTTCCCCTCCCCTATACTCTTTATGAGTGACAGGAGGAACTGATAATCTGCCAGATGATTCAAAATGAGTTAAAGGGTTTAAAAGGGGGAGGGGTAGAGATGACTTTTGTCAGAGCTGAAACATTTTCCGTTGCTTTCGTCATCACCTCACTTGTCAGGTTAGAGATAAAGGAGTACTTTCCCTTTTCCATAAGTGTGGGAGTTCTTGTCGATAACTGATCCTTCTTTCCTCTTGCGCTTAATTGCTGGCAAGGATTGCGATTTCAGAATTAAGTACCACCGTTTGGGGTAGTTAGTGAACGGACCTACATGCTTCCGACCACCCTTCTGCAGAGTATAGGGGTGCAAGAGTGCAGAAAAGAACCACTGAACTTTTTGGAAGGGAAAACTTTTGGGATTGTTCTTTTTTTATAAAATGAGCTTTTGGGGACCATTTTCGATTTTCTTTTAAACGATTTTATTACTGCATTGCTAGCTAAGTGTCGCTGTTTCAGCATTTAATCGCTTACCACAGGAAACGTAATAAAAGTTTACGTTGAAAAGACTGGTTGTGATCCGGGTGAGTTTAGATTAGTTTAACTTACCCTGAAATACGGAGGATACCGCGCACCCTTACTATGAAGTCACAATTTTTAATTTTTTAGATATATTCGCTTTATAACACGTGTACCCCCTTTTTTACGAAAAAAAACATGAAATGTATGTGTGCATTGCTTTTGTTCGGAAATCATTTATTCGAGTATTATTCCAAACTTTAAAAAACCCCATTTTTTATGTCAATTCCTACTTAGTCAATTTCAATTTCCTACAATTTACAAATTTTTTTTTAGTTACTTTTTGTTAAATACTTACAATTAATATAAATATGTATACATGCGACAGAAGCACAATATTAAGTGACAATTACTTTTTATTAATTATCATTAAAGTATCGTATTGTTATCCAAAACAATTGTGTATATAAAATTTCAGTTCAACTGAATGCTTTAAAACGTAAAAAAAATGTTTAAATGTTTTGACCGAAGTCACTAAAAAAGAAGTCAACATGGACGTATCTGTAATTTTTTAAATAATTAGTTTCATTCAACTAATTCTAATTAATTATAATTAAAGTATCGTATTGTCACCGAAAACAATCGTGTATGGAAAATTTCAGCTCAAATGAGTGCTTTAAAATCAGAGAAAAAACTTTTAATGTTTTGACAGAAGTCGTTAAAAATGATTTGAATGTGGCTGTATCTGTAATTCTTGGAATAATTAGTTTTAATTAATTAATTTTTATTAATTATTTAAATTACTGTATAGTCATCCAAAATAATCATGCATAGAAAGTTTCAGCTCAATTGAGCTCTTTAAAATAAAGGGTGTTTTTTTTAGAGGTATAGAACTTTAAATTGCAATAAAACAACGATGAGTTATTCGATTGACATGAATTTTTTTTTATTCGAAAGATAATGTTGTGGCATTACAATTTAAATATGATCAAGCAAGACGTTCATTTGTTGAATGGGCCCAAAACGAGATTGCCGTTGTTCCCGATTTTCATAAGCGAATTTTGTTTAGCGATGAAGCGCACTTCTGGTTGAATGGCTACGTCAACAAACAAAACTGCCGCATTTGGAGTGAAGCTAATCCACAAGTGTATGTCGAAACACCGTTACATACAGAAAAACTGACTGTTTGGTGCGCTTTATGGGCTGGTGGAATCCTTCTTCAAAAACGATGAAGGCCACAACGTTACAGTCAATGGTGATCGGTATAGAGCCATGATTACTAACTTTTTCATTCCTGAATTGAACAATCATGATGTCCAGGAGCTGTGGTTCCAACAAGACGGCGCAACATGTCACACAGCTCGTGCCACAATCGATTTATTGAAAGAAACGTTGGGTGACCGCCTAATTTCACGTTTTGGACCTGTGAATTGGCCTCCAAGATCTTGTGATTTAACACCGCTAGACTATTTTCTGTGGGGCTATGTAAAGTCATTGGTT
This sequence comes from Trichonephila clavipes, assembly GCA_019973935.1. Lineage (NCBI taxonomy): Eukaryota > Metazoa > Arthropoda > Arachnida > Araneae > Nephilidae > Trichonephila > Trichonephila clavipes. Next base: position 106,589 of record BMAU01015506.1, read on the forward strand.
TATGTGGATAAGCCACAAACGCTTGACTATTTGGAAGACAACATTCGCCGTGTTATTGCCGATATACGGCCACAAATGTTGGAAAAAGTCATCGAAAATTGGACGTTCAGATTGGACTACATCCGAGCCAGCCATGGCAGTCTTATGCCATAAATCAGATTTAAAATGTAATGCCACAAGATTATCTTTCGAATAAAAAAAAAATTCCATGTCAATCGAATAATACATCGTTGTTTTATTGCAATTTAAAATTCTATACCTCTAAAAAACACTCTTTTATTTTATTAACGACTGAAAATTTGAACAAGATATATGGAGAGAGTGAAGTAATTGCAGGAATTGAACAAATAGAAAACTTTTAGAACTTCAACCCTTTAAGTTCATAAGGAAAGTCTTTTCTTTTAAATAAACAGTATTTTGATCTATGTGGAAGTCTAATTCTTTTTCGATAATTATTTTTTTTTTATTTTCTGAAGTCTCACTTTTATACTCGGCGTATAATGCGCACGCGTAAATTTCTATCATTTTTTTTGTATTAAAAGTGCGCATTATACGCCGTATTTTACGGTATATGGTATATTAGATCATGTTTAATATAGGAAATATTATTTACAATATTAAGATTTCTTCTGCTTCAAATTCTGCTTATGTTTTTGTATCAAAATTAGCTTTAACTTATAAATCAAAAAGATGCAGTTCATGTGCTGTCTTTTTCACATGACCACTGAATATGAGTTACTTGTCGCTCCTTCTACATTAAGTCAAATTTAAGAAGTCGGATCAATTTTAAAAAGGCATATTTTTTCACGAAAATGTAGAATTTTTTCAGAAGATATGTGATTTTCCTATTAAAAATTAGATTCCATGTTATATTCTGATTGTCAAATAAGGGAAAATCTTGCAATAAGCACTGTGATAGTTTTTTTTAATGCACTTTCTTCTTTCAAGCAATTTCTTTCATATGTCTGATTAATATTCATATATATCGTTACGTCTAAAAAACAAACAAACGTAAACTTTTTGACAGTATTAGCTTTAATTCACGCATTTAATTGATAGATAGTTAACCATTGATTATTCCCAGTAAGTTTTTAAAAAGTTGTGACGAATCTGTACGGAACCTTTCCACTAATATTCTTAGGCGTCTTTTTGGGGATTATAAATTCGCGTGTGTTTCCAATCAACTCTGAGAGGAGAATGGGATATGCAAAGTAGATAGGGTATTTAAGTAGAGTTGTAAGCTAGCTAAGATGAAGGCTATTGAGCCAGCAGCAGTCGAGTCAACAGGATTCAATTGGATTACGATAGGGAAGCATTACGCTAGTAATCTACGAAGGAATCTTAAAAGCTAATATAGCAGTGAAGATATCAAAGTATTACCAGGTGATATACTATAGTTTATTACCGCTTAAAACAATCGCTAGTTTAATAAAATTAGTTTAAGTTAATGGAAGCTAATAATTCGATTTGCGTCTATTTCTCACACTCCCTATTTCGGTAGACCGTATTGATCTTACGCGTAGTTATTGATTAATTTCATGTTTTGCAATTTAATTTAATATTAAAGGTAAATCCTTTTTTTTGACGTATCATAGAAATATTATGTTATTAGAGTTTCTAATATTTGAATCAAGTGAATAAATATAAGTTATTATTATACAAATGGCTCTTGGTGATTCTTTGCCTCAAATTAATCTTGGTGTCCAGGGTGGAACCCCAGGGGGGGTTCTAACAAAGTTTGTTCATAAAGATAAAATTATTACAAACAAAATATTTTCTACGTAGCACATAAAAATTAGCATTTCAAACTATTTAACATATGGCAGAAATCTTTTATCAGTGAAGTTAAAAAAAATTTTGATTTTTAATTTACTACTGTATTTGCTAAAGAAAATCTTTGAACTTATTAATTACAGTTTTGTTTTCTTTTAAATAAAAATGAAATAAATGTATAATTGCTTAAATAATAATTACTTAAACATCAGACTTTCCGAATGCAGTTTTACCTTATGAAATTTACTTATTCCTTTTAAGTACAAGGGGTTTTAGCTTAGGACATAACATTGTGAAAGCAAATGTACTGATTAGGATTATAAAAAGTACTTTTTGAATAAAAAGGGGATTTATATTCCATGTTATTCATGGTAATATTGCATTGTGAATTTATAAATAGTTTTTCAAAATTTATAACTAAAAGTCTAAAAATAAATATATTAGTTCTTAAGAAACTGTTAATCCCAGTATGTGAACCAAATGAACTATTGTTAATTATCTCTTATTAGTATGTTACTTAAGCATATTTTGAAAAATAAGTTTCGTATTTTAATTTAGCGAGAAACATTTTGATTCACATAATTTATTATTAATGTTTTGTTAATTTAATTGGTAATTTATTTTTGTATTGCCAACTATAATACAGCTTTAACTAATAGCTTTTACAAGCGTGTGCGAAACTCATATTTTCAAATGTATACATATACTTTACCTTTCAAGTTGGCTAGGTGGCGTGGTTGGTTTGTCGCTGGCCTTCTGCTCCTAAGTTTATGGTTTCGACCCCGGCCCAAGTCGGTGGATTTTCATGATTCAGAAAATTGGCAGTGCAATTTTGATTCGTCAGAGCTCAGGTGCCTCCCTCTGGGGAGGAAACTGGGCGTCAAAATTACTTGCGGCGATTGGTATTCACTTATGTGGTGCCGCACTAAAAAGAGATAATAGATTTCGGGGAATGTAACTCTAAGTCTGTAATGGTGAAACACCCTTTCCTAGCCCATTAGAAATAAAAAAACTTTATCTTTTAAAAATAGTGAGAACAAAAGTATAGAGAATGATAAGGCACACATTCAATATATTGATTTAAAATTTTGCTCCTTTATAAACGAAAATAGTTTCTCGCGATAAGAAGTTCGTTTGAATTCAGTTTAAACGGAAAGAGTTACTAAATGTAACATACAAACACACATAAAAAAAATGTGCGATTATAAATCTTTCGGTTTTAATATCTTAATTATAGTATTTTGAATTTATTAAATGAAATTGGTATTAAATTTTAATTTAAATCGGACACATTGAACTTTTATTATAAATGTATGGAAACTATTTTTTAAAGAATAATTTCAAAATATTTGAAACTCTGTAGCAAAATATTTGAATTTTCTTTCAATATTTACTTAAATTTTCTCAGATACTTTATCGGAAGTTTTATTTTTGTTATTAAAAGAAAATATCATTTTGTTTTTAATATCAGTCATTGTTATGTTAGAAAATACCTTGCTCGCATTTTAAATCGCTATTTGCAGCGTACAAATATTATATTAAGATTGTATCAAATTAAATTTCTCAAAGGAATTGATGCATAAAATATTTCTGCGTAGAGAGGGCATTCGATTTATATATAATAGTAAAAATATTCGTATGGGGACAATTTTTGAATATTAAATTTTTTTGTCGACGCAGGATTGGGTAAGTTAAAGCATGGACTGGGTTTAAATAGCACATAAATTTATTTTGGACCAATAAGCCTCAACCTATAACATTCCGCAAGATTTTTGTATTAATTTAATGATAAAATTTTGTGGCACTTTTCCGTTTCACCAGCAGAAGTGGTAAAGTCGCCAAAAAAGATACAACTGACTCTAAGCGGAATATTCCCGCTGATAACCTTTTACACCACATTTTCCAAACAAGTCGTGGTCTGTTCTTAGCAGCGACTGCTTTTTCATAATGCATCAAAAATGTATGAAAAACCAATGAAAACTAATACTTATTAATATTTTTTACATGCATATTGTCTGTTCTCGCCAACAACGCTAATTTGGTGAGATTTGCACCAGCAAATCTGAAAAGAATCAATCTTGCTTCATATACATTGTAAATGTATTTTATAAAAATAAGAAATATTGAATTTCAGCATCGTAATATGCTGTTAGTTTCGTATTATAATTGATTTTTTTTATCTCGTCTGCAAGATAGGCAACATAAGTACTGCATAACTTAATCTTCAGACTTCAACATCAGATTGAAGTCCATAGAATTTATGAAAACAAAAAGACGGTTTTTGATATTTTTTTAAACGTAACATATTTTGGTTGCTTATTGTTAAATATTAATCGCCCTTGAAACTCATTTTTAGCAGAATGCTTGTGGCAACAAACTTTTGTTGGCACTGATTCGACGGTAAGCAACATGGTGATCTTTATGAAGTTACATAACTAATTCTGTATTACAAATTATTTTTCTTTTTCATATTTTAATGTTTATAAAATTCTTACTTAATTTACGACTTCGTATTTAAGAAAGCAGCTCTGATTTACTATATAGTGGCATGTTACATTTAACACTTCTCTTCGTAAATCCTTTGTATTTTTGTATGGTAAATTTTTAAGAGTATATTTCTTTATATTAAGGCTGACAATATTGTAAGCAAGAAAAACAAGAAAGCGAAGCACTTGAATGGTTTGGAAGTGGTAGTTCTGTTTTGGAAAGCTTCCAGTCGCGGTCACTAATGGCACGGTCAGATAAGCTCTCTGAATTGCTGTTTTTGTTATCGTTCCGGTTTATTCGGGCTCTTCACTCCCCGATTTTTCTTTCGATTAAATACCCTTCCTTCTTGATTCTCGATTGGCTGTACTACCTCCGAGAGAAAAGTTTTACATTCAGTACCATATTAATCCATATAAAAAATCCTATCTGTCATCATGTTTCCGTAGTTTGCTAACGGCGCCAAAAATTCTCTTTTATTATAGTGTACTTCATTGCTTCTAAAACTTTCAATATTTGCGACCCAATATTCAATCATAGTTTTCATCGCGCCCCCTTCTTCATACACTAACAATGGACTGAATTCAATAATTTTTCGTTGACGCTAACACACTACAATCGACTATAATCTCTTAAGTGCCCCCGACGTATATAAACATCTCGCTCAGCCAAAGAATTAATTGTGATGGCCGTATATATACGTCTTTCCAAAGTACGATAGTTTCCGTGCATTGCTATTCATAAAACTATTCCGATGTATCTGTAATTCTTTAAATAATTAGTTTCAGTCAAATAATTTTAATTAATTATAATTAAATTGTAATTTTCCCCAAACAATAGTGTATAGAAAATTGCAGCTTAAACGAGCGCTTTAAAATGTGAGAAAAAACTTTTTCAAATTTTGATGCATGTCGCCAAAAAATGATGCCAATGTGGCTGTATTTGTATTTCTTTAAATAATTAGATTTAATCAAAATTAATTTTTATTAATTATAATTAAAAATTACTGTATTGTCATCCAAAATAACCAATTGAGCGCTTTAAAATGTATTTTATTAATGATTGAAAATTCTACCAAGATAAATAAATACATAGAGGAGTGTGTGCTAATAGTAGGAATTGAAAAAATATCACGCTCCTAAAAAGTTTAATTCAAAACTAAGCGACAGAAGCACAATTTTCCACTAGAACCCAAAGAGGTTGAGTGGCATAACGGACCCAAAAACCTGACGCGCTTCATTTAAATTCACTCTTCTTCAAAACACGCCTTAAGAAGATATCCTTTTAATAATAATTTCCTGCAATTATATTTCAATATACATTTTGATTTAAATATCCTATATTTACTATAGAGAAACTCAACTTCTGTGATCGGTAGTGATTGAAATTGAGTCTGTGATGAAATGGTTTTTGCATCACAAAATACTTTAATCCAACCCTCAAAATTAACAAAATGGTATCATGATATTTTTAAAGTATTTATTATGTATTAATGTACGTAAATGTAGGGGAAGTATATTTTTTAAAAATTGCTTTTCATTGCATTGAAAATTATTCCTGAGGCTTTACTTTTCAATTTATATTTGCACCATTATTTTTAATATTATACGTAGTACGATCCAAAGTGGCCGCGGTAGCCGAGTGGTATAGGTATCGGACCGTGGCTTGCTTTGTCACCGGTTCGAGCCTAGTACCACTAAAGACCCGCCATGTAGGGCAGCGATGCACGTTCAATCTGTCGAGAGCTGAAACGTCCTCCCGTTGGTGTGGTGTGGTAGTTAGGAGGGGGGGGGCAGCTCAGGTGTCGTCAACGTCACTTGATCATGGTTCAAAATTACATGGTCCGTCGCCAAAAGCCCTCGTGTAGCTGAACAGTGCGACGTTAATATTCAATCAATCAATCACGTACGATCCAAAAGTGCGGGAAATGCAGCCGTTGCTCGACGGAAAAAAGTATCGAAATTTAAACCACTTTAAATGGATTCTCCCAATCCTCTTCTACCTGACAAGGTTGGTTTAGTCCATGTCATGTGACCGAACCGCACGCGCCGCTGTTATCTTCCGAAGCTAGTTAGCTTTGTTCTGCGATGCTAGAAAAATGTTCTTTCTTCAACAACACTGAACCTTAAATTTTATCAACGCTTAGGTAAAGCACCAATGGAGACTTTAGAAATGCTAAGTAAGCTTTATGGTGAATCTACCATAGCGAGAACCATGTTTTACGAATGTCAGCGTTTTAAAGAGGGCCGATAATCTATCAAAGACGATGAACACGTTGGATGGCCGACTTCACGGAACGCGGAAAATATTTCGTTGATGTTTGAAAGTGTTCTGAAAGATCGTTGTCAAACACTTACACAAATCGCTGAGGCTACACACTCCTCGAAAATATCGTTTGAGGGAATCCATTCGTCGTAAATGACCTCAGTTCTATCAGAGTGACGACTGGTATCTTATGCATGACAACGTACCAGCACATTGATCCCAATTGGTTAAAGCAGTGCTTCTCAAACTTTCAATATTTGCGACCCAATTTTCAATCATAATTTTCATCGCACCCCCTTCCTTACAATAAAATAACAATATATTGAATAAAATAATCCTACATTTAGACGATAAAGCTACAATACGACTTTAACCTCTTAAGTGCCACCGGTGTTTATGAACGTTTCGCTCAAGCAAAGCGTTAATCGCCCCGGACGTATATATACGTCTTTCCGAAGTACGATCTTATCTGTACACTGCTATCCATAAAATTATATCGAAGGCTTTCGAATGCATTAAAAGGATCTTGACAGTGTTTGCGAAGGATTTCAGAAAATATTTGCTTATTTATTCCCTCCCCCCCAATGCATCACATACGCGTGCTTACGTGGAAAAGGGTGGCATCGGAGAACAAATCGCGCAATTTTTTATCTGCAGTTAAGGGATTAATTACAAACCGTACAAATTATCAAGTTAAGTGTAGCTTTTGTATATAATTTTATATATGACTTCCCCATGGTATAATTGGTAATTATTAAACTTGTTCTTATAATATTGTTAAATTGCGAAATATCATTGCGTGCAGTACGGATGCATTTATAAGTTTATTATATCAGTGTAAATGTGTATTTTATTTTTTATTATGTCAAAATGTATTCTGGTTGTATCAGTGGCGTAATGGTGAACACTTGCCCCCCCTGCAAAGTCAGGTTTTGGGTTCCCAAGTTGGATTTTACAAAGGGTAGGTACTTGGCGATAGTAAGGCTGTGGGCCCTCTAGAGCCCTGCCCCCCGCGATGCGGGGGTTGCGGGGGTGTACGTTACGCCACTGGGTTGTATACTTTCAATAAATTAATAATTTTTTAAAATAATCTTTTGTTTATATAATATAATCTTTTGTCCAATATACTCACGCCCTTTCTAGTGGGCCGTGTCCCACAGTTTGAGAAACGCTGGGTTACAGAGCTCCTCGCTCAAACTCGCACTGACGTGCTTTCATATCCGCCCCTATTCACCAGACTTGACCCCCGTGTGACTTTTACCTGTTCCATTAAGAAAAGTACATTTACAAGGACGCCGTTTTGTGTCTTTAAATGGAGTGAAAGCAGGTGGGGAGCTTGAGGTGACTTAATATTACGGAACTACCCATCAAAATGTAATAAACGTTCATCAGTAGATTGGAATACTCTGCGAGATTTTTTGGGTCTATTCCGATCGGCCACAAGTGCGCGCAATATTCGGCAATCGCAGACGATAAACTTTTTACACTGATTTCATTAGTAAATATATGGACGCCACAGCAAAGGTGCAGTGTGTACTTTAGTTAACGGAATTTAAATCATTCGCGCGTGTACAACGACGTGTTCGAACAGAATGGAATGTTGTTACTGGCTTGCCTAATAGATTAATCAAGACTCCTACAAAATGAAACACACACATGATCAACAGTGTCTTCTATCATGAAAACTAAAGGATACTTGACTGTTTGAGATACTAAAGTTTCTGTCTCCGTTAAAGTTCTTTTCCATTTGTGGATAGATTTTGATGTCGGAGGATCGACATTTCATTGTGTTCGATCATGACGCTGAAAACGAGCGACTGATTTAAATTCCGTTAAACAAAGTATGCGCCTTTTATTGTGGCATCCACATTTTTACTAATTAAGTCAATGTAATAAGTTTATCGTTTGCGATTGCCAAATAATGAGAGCATGTGCGGCCGATCGGACTAAACCCAAAATATGTTGGAGAGATTTTCAATCCACGGATGAACAGTTTATTATATTCTGATGAGGAGTTCCGTAATAATAAGCCATAACTTTTGGATACAGGGGCCCGGACACCCTGTTACATAACATTTAATATTTATAATAAACTATAATAATCCAATTTTTAAATAGATTGCAACTGTGAAATATCATGCAAAAAGCACCAAAATTTAGTAAATTTCTTAAACTTTCTGAAATAATAATAATAAACAAGTTCAATTTGTAATTAAACCTGATTCAAAATTTGTTTTGTTTACCTCTTCTTGAAACGTCAATTAATTATTTTGTTTTGCTCGGGGTTATGGTTGCCATGGTTTCTTGATTTGCTGTCTTTATTCTACATTAAGGTCATTTACATTTCAGTATGAATGATAAATCATGAAACTCTTCCTTATTCTACTAATAATTTAACCTAACAATTAGTCCACTAATAAAATTTTTGAAGGATATTAATTCGTGTAATTATATCGCATTTAAATTGCAATCGATCTTGAAGTGAAGAAACAATTTTTTGATGCAAAATGTACATATATATGTAAAACACTTTCCTTATTCTTTAAATCGTTGTAAAGAGAACATTTTTGGGAGTCACAGAAAAAGAACTTTGATTAGTAACTGACTAACGAACGAAATGATTTAGTCGCGTTTTAAAGATCTGGAATCAATTAAATAATTTTTTTTTCTAATCTTTATACGAAAATAAGCCATTTAATTAAGAAGCTAATTAGTTTTAAGTGTTCTAATTAATTGAGACTCATTTAGAGAATGTTTTATTTCTACTTTTCATCAAGGCTTTTTTAAACATATTAATCTGCGAACTAAATCACACTCATTGCTTCCGAGTGTACACTGAATGCCTTAATGTGATAGTATTTAGTTGAATGAACTTTGAAACTTCCTTTTTTTCTTTTTTCATTTCGTTTTTATAGGTGTTTAGGAATATATTTTTTAATATTTGCCGTCAAGTATATCCAATTGTTTTAAAAGTCTTTTGAAGTAACCTTTATATTTATATCATAATCATTTAACGAAGTATATTTGAAAAACGAGTTATAGAATATTTCTAAATAAATGATACACACTTAAACATTTCTCATAAGTGAAATATCTTGCTTGATACATTAATACTTGCATTCTGGAATCTTTTTCAGCGGGAAAAATTTCTGACATAGTTGTCCTAATCACGCTTAATCATTCATGGAAAGTAGCAGAACATCTTATCTATTCTTTATTTTCTATTTTACTTTTCCATAAAAAATTTCCTTAAAAATATGTTGTAATTTATATAGATTATTTGTAATTTTATGTTCCATGAATTTTTAATATTCTTAACCAGTTAACGGTGATAAACGAGTATATATAAATATACTTGTCACGGAGAAATTGCAGGATTTTGTGTCATGACGAAATTTTAAAATTTATTGACAATCGGCTAATTAAATTGTAACTTTTGAGAAAAACAAAACACATTCTCAAATTTCAACATGTTAAGAGTATTTTAGTGCCAGGCCGGAGTAAAACGTATAAATAAAAAAATACTTAAAATTTAAAGATCCCCGTATGCAACTGCTGAAACAGCGTATAAGTATGCATAACGAATTTATTTATGAGTGAAGATAATGTTTTTTAAATGTTCACCTATAAAATGGTCAAGGTCAAAATTGGAAAAGTTGATTTGTAATAGGGTCCCTTCAGGTATGGTCAACCATGGGACAAATGCGTGACGCCGACAAGGCGTTGAGCCAATTGATAGCTGCTGGTCCGAGGTACCTAGATGTCGAGTGGTGTAAATGCCGATTGTTTGATGTTGGAACGTTGTGCCGGCATTAGAATAATAGCCCAATGCCGTGCTGCTTCCCAAAAAATAGTTATTTTATTGGGGTGAGAAAGGCAAGGATGCTTTCTGGAAAAAGTACTGGGATCAACCCTACAGTACCTCTCCAGAACTTCATTATTATAAAGGCAGGTCGAAAATAGTTTATCAGTGAAGAAGGAAGTAAATCAGTGAGCGTTTAGGTCTCTCATACCAGGCATTTTGACCGTCGACAAAATTCATAAATATCCACAAAAACTTACGGTCGGTTACGTTTATCGACTAATACGTATATAATATGCATGTTTATGTTAACCAAATAAATTAATTAGAAATAAAATTTTCAATTTTGTAAAATAAACCCATTTTTTTATCCAACGCTTTAACAGCGCAACTTACTCTGTGATTGACGAGTACACTCGTCATCGCTCGATTTTCGCGACACACATAATTGCGCGCTCTCTTACTGAGGCACCACAGTTAACTACTTAATTATGAAATGCATATTTGTAGGAATTTCTGAATGTTGTGAGTAACTAGAATGTACCAAATGAATACAACTCATTCCAATACATGGTTTTATATTGATCCACTGTATCGGTACTTCAAAGGTATCAGAAACAAACGTTTCCTACAAGCACACGTAGTCCCATTTGTAAACAAAGACGTTTTCAGGCATGAAGCCGGGATCTTAGAAGGTTGCCTCGTTTTGGACTCGACCTCAATAAAATAATGATCCAAGTAATTTTAATCATCAAGTGTTATTCGCGGATGTTTTGTCCGAAAAACTGGGAATTTTGAATTATATGCCTATTGGCTTGACTGCATTATTAAGTCATGCCCATCGTCCATGCTTGGTCCTGGCCTATCTCCATACATCCTCATTATTTATTTGAAAAGCAGAAATGGGGTTTGCACCTAACTTTATTAGATGGTGAGTCACCTACATTTATTTGTTATGTGTTACCATTTGAACGAGCATTTCGCAACTTGTGCTATATACTGCATACTTAAAGGGACACAGATGAGGTCTTCTTTTGTATAGAGACTGTGAGAACCCCCCTGGGTTCCACCCTGGACACTAAGATTAACTTGAGGCAAAGAATGACCAAACGCCATTTGTATAATAACAAATTATATTTATTCACTCAGTTCAAAAATATCAACCTTCTAATTACAAATATTCAACTATATGTCTACATCAAAGGGACTTTACTATTACATTAAATTACGAAATATAAAATTAATCAGTTACTAAGCTCACACACACACACACACACACACAATATCGAACGGGTTTACCGGAATAGGAGGTCTGAGAAATACACGCAACTTGAATTATTATCATTCACTAAGATTTAACTAACTTTATTATATTACCGCTTGTGGTAAGAGGTACTAAGTTAGAATATATCACCTGGCTGTACTACCGATCTCTCCAGGTAGATTAATCCTTCTAAGGCTACTTCGCTGAATAATAACAGCAATATTCCAATATCGTAATCCAATTGAATCTTCCTAACCTCGTCACCACTGTTGCTGGCTCAATCGCCTTCTTCTCCGCTGACTTACAACGCTCTCCTTAAATACCTTATCTGCTTTGCCTATCCCATTTTCTTCTTTTAGAGCTGATTGGAAATAGACGCGAATTTACAATCCCCAAAGACGCCTAAGAGTATTAGTGGAAAAGTGCCGTAAAGATTCGTCACAAGGCTCAAGGCATTAAGACGTGATTCCTTGTAAATGGAGTATTTTACGCATTTGTACCATCTTTGCAATCTATGTTATACACCCCATTATATAATTATGCTTCCTTTTAGAAATATATTTAATCAAAGTATTAAAAAACATTTAAGAAGTATAAAGAAATTCTCAGTGCGTTTACAAAAACGAAGTTTTTGTGCACAATAATACTATACATTTCTCGTAAATTTGATTTAAACATCAAACAGAAGTTGTAAACCAGCAAAAGAACTATTTAGGCTTAGAAAACTTAGAGAGATTTGGTCATTTTCGATAAAAAAAAAGTATTGACTATCATCTTTTCCTTATATTGTATCATACAGAAAAACTTTGACTTGTACTCGCTATAACAGCTATTTTATTTAGCATAGTCTTATACATTACCTTTCACACTTATTCACACATTGCATTCTAAAACACACTTTAAAATGTTATAGATTCTAAGTTCTCATTAAAAGAAACTTTCAGCAAGTTTTCTTTTCATTCTTGTTCTCCTCCATATACTGTCGTTTAATTTTAAAAATTATCCAACACGCTAGATAAATCTTCCTAATACTAAGAATGAAAACCGAAGTTTCAAAAGAATGAAGTGAGGATGCAACATGGGTGTGTCGCAACCAATCTAATATTGCATTCTAAAACACGCCTCCTGTGGTGTCTGCATCCTTTTCTTGCCTCCTGTTGTGTTTGCCAGGTGCTAGAAGAAGGCCTTGAATAGAATAATAGTGAAATCGCTAGAGGTGTGTCCCACTCTACTTTTGAGGAATTCTTCTACTTAATGGTTCTCAGTAGGCAAATAATTATGACTACAAATTTTGGGGCGGGGAATCTTCAAGGTCAAGTTGACTCGTGTAAAAGGTCCCGAAATTTTATAGGGCTACTTGTGCAGCACAGAATAGAAAAAGATATTTGGGAGCTGGCTCTGAATGAAAATTCTTTGGGTCCCTTTACAGGAAGACAACTGGCCCTCCTTGCTGTGAAGCTCTGGAAAACCACGATCTCATTCCTACTAGTTGATTCAACTAAAATGATATCATTGAAGGTATGCTCTTCATACGAGGCTATTTGTGTATTGAAAATGGTGATAGCTTTATACTTTTATTTGTTTATAATCTCATCAAAATGACTTTCGCTACGGTGTTTGCTTTTCATTCAACTTTGTGTGCGGAAGGAATTCTCCCCACTTCACATTAGAGGAGTGATGAAAGGAAACGAGTTGACTAACACAGAGTTGCCTCGTGTGAAACGTGTTTCAGGTTTATACTCTAGTTTTATCATATATTTGCCATGAATATAATAACAAACTGTTGTCTTTTAGTGAAAATTGACATCAAAGAAACCATGTGGCATGCATAAATTAAACACGTATTATAAAAAAAAATAAGTTAATTCCTACTTAGACCAACAAAGAATTTTATTTTAGTTACTTAATAGTTAGTATTAATATAAATATGTATAAACATATGACCGAATCACAATATTAAGTGACAAAATAGAAAGCTATTTTCCTTGTAATTTTCCATTTTTCTTTCTATATAGGGTGTTGGCCTATTTTTTTTTGTTTGTTACTATTTATTTATTAATTAAATTTAATTATTCCAATAAAAATATAGCATATGAACTCCCCTTCTCAGAAATTAGGCCATCCCAGGTGGGATTCGAACCCACGATAATTGGATTAGAAGCTTAATGCGTTATTCATTGCGCTACAGGGACACAACGAGCGATTTTCTTTTGTATATGGTGTCAGAGTATTATTTTTGTTTGTTACTATTTATTAATGAATTAAATTAAATTAATTAATTAATATTTGAAAAAACTGTATTAACATCAAGTGTCCAACACTACTAGTTTTAAAAAATGTATTTGAACTTGAGTTGATGAATAAGAAGTATTTTATCAGCGATTGGAAATTTGTACAAGATATATATTTAAATAAATATATATAGGGAGCGTTGGAACTGATATATTAATTGTGCTGTTAACAGAAGTATATTTGTTATATCCTCGTCACTAGGCTATAAATAAATCCAAATTATGAGCTCTGTTGTCAGTAACTCTTATCCAGTAACAGTTCTATGGTAATTCTAAGCAACGAAGAAGTTAGGGTTTGATATTTAGAGAGGGTAGCTATGAAAAATAGATGGTTGAAATAAAGCAAAGGATTTCTTTTTTTTGGAACGAGTATTCATTTCAATTACGGAAAAGATCGAAAATTAAAAGTAAATTCACAGGTGTAGAGAATATAAACAGATAAACATATTGTACAGGTATTGAAAAATATGGAAGAAAGGGAAAACAAAGTAAAAGCTCAAAAATGTTCTTTTTCGTTCTAGTAATTAGGAAATATATTAAAAATGGAAGGGTCCTTTCATTGAGTTGAGGTAATTTTTTTTCATAAAGTGGTTATTGAAAATCTTTTGAATATGTTTTCACCGCTGAAGCTGAAAAATATAAATTTCAATTTTAAAATCAATATTCAAGTTTTGCTTTCCTTTGAAATCGTATATAATCATAGACGAAACAAGCTAAAAGCAAAAAACTACGCAGTAGATGTATTTTCAAAAAATGAACCCAAAATCCTTTTGAAAATGTTATAAAGGGGAATGGAGTCATTATGTTTGAGATGGGAGATAACTTTTTGTGTATTCTTAGAAAGTCATCTATACATATAAATAAAAATGAAGTGTCTGTTTGTAATTTGAAATTAACAGCTTTTTACTAAATGCATTTAAAAGTATATACGGTACTTATATGAAAAAATCAATTTTTAAAATTTTTGTCTGTCTGTCTGTCTATCTGTCTTTCTGTGTGTCTGTTTGTTCCGGCTAATCTCTGAAACGGCTGGACCAATTTTGACGAAACTTTCACTGGTAGGTAGCTAATGTTATAAAGAATAACTTAAGCTACTTTAATTATAGAAAAAAATAGGGTTCAGCGAAAATAGAATTAAAATGAATGAAATGGTGAACAATATCCGTTTCAAATAGAAATTATTTACTTCAATGGGGATTACTTTTATTCATTTAGGATTATTTTTATTCAATAGGGATTGTTTTATTTCGCGAGCCTTCTGTCTCAACTTTTCTAGCATTTATATCAAACTTTTTTGTTTAATTAGGTTACTGACACTCGCGATGCCTGATACTAATGATTTTAACAGTCTTCACACCATCGACACTGTCAAAGGTCATGCATCTTTCTTACCCCTTGCTTGCGGCTTCGTTTGTGTTCGTTTCACCCTACCCAGTCCTCACCCATTCGACAGTGTCAAAGGTCACGCGACCTTCCCCCCCTTGCTTCAGATTCGTCTCACCCAAATGCTACTTATACCTGTTTTGAACTGTTGCATTCAACGCTTATAATCATTCCAATGATTTCATTCTCTCTCAAGAACACTGAGCAACATCAATTTTTCCATAACATAGACAGCATTTAAACTTAAATTAGGAAGTTTTGGGCTTTTACGTCATTTGACTTCTCACAAGGCTCTGCATTTAAATAGAGGTAAGCCGATTTCCTACCTCTATTGTTTATTTCATTGCCAAACACTGCAATGATTTTACAGTCCTCACCCCATCGACAGTATCAAAGGACATGCGTCCCTCTCACACTTTGCTCAACAAAAAACAAAGAAAAAAAAGTAAAACAAAAAAAGGAACATTGATTCACAAAATAGAAGAATGATATTATACTTATAGCATAGGTATTTCTTTACGTGGAATATATAATTATTAAGTTTTCGTAAACTCTGCGAATTGAATAAACACTTTTTTATTAAATTTCACGTGGACGAAGTCGCGGGTAACAGCTATTTAACATAAAATAAATGCATCGGAAAGTAATATTAAGGTATTACACATCCAGATAAAAATTATTTACATTATTTTAATGCGCTTATTACACAAAATTTGTAACAATGTGTTAATTTTGCTGAGCAGATGGTGTTTTCAAAAATTGATCAATAAGATAGTTACGGGGCGTTATGAGTAAAAAAATTTTTTTTTATCAACTACACTGCTGGACAATTGCTAAGGACGGATCACAAATTGCTATGTAGCATAACATTAAGCAAGACATGAGGCCTAGTAGGATAAAATATAGTTGCCACACTGTTCAGACAATAGAATAAAGAATATTTATCGTTCTGGAAAGTACAAAAGCTGTGAAACATCTGAAAGAAAAAAAAAAATGTTCATTTGATCTGCGTACGGAGAAATGGAACAATGCATCTAAAAGTCAGCAGGCACCTTAAAGAAAGGTATCAGTACGGATATGTCCACCGTGGAATGTGATGCAACATTCCACATGTCGTACCATACTTTGCACAACATTATCCAGCAGCTGTTGAGGCAATTTATCCCATTCCTCTGTGAGTGCACGGATGAGGGTGTTCTTGTTTGTCGGAGGATTGTTTCGACTAGCAACTTGCCTCCCCAAAGCATCCCACACATTTTCAATAGGGTTTAGATCTGGAGAACTTGCTGGCCATACGAGACGTTGAATACCCTCGCTGTCTAGACAATCCTGAACAGCGAGTGTTCGATGGCATGTTACGTTGTCGTCCATAAAAACAAATTTATCACCGACAGCACCACGGAAAAGTCGAACATGAGGAAGTAGAACTTCATTAATGTATCGTTGGCCCGTCATAGTCCCATTCGCAACCACATGTAGGCGCGTGCGGCCATTCATCATGATGCCGGCCCACACCATGATACTGCATGTCGGATATCGGTCCTTTTCCTGGATATTTTCTGGACGATAAGCAGTACCACTCTCGCGCCAGATCAGTTGGCGTCTACAATCCAATGACAGACTGAACCTACTCTCATCTGAGAATAGTGTGCATGCCCAGTCCTGTTCAGTCCAATTGTGATGCTCACGAAACCATTGCAAACGGGCAGTAGGGTGCTGTCTGGTCAATGGGACACACACAACAGGTCTGCGTGCGTATAGTCCTCCTCCCCTCAAACGTCTGGCAACAGTTTTTCGGGAGATCTGCTTTCCTGAGGCAGCAAGAAACTGATTTGCCACCTGCTGAGCTGTGGTGCGCCTGTTCCTTTTTGCTGATAGGACGATATATCTGTCTTCTGCAGGCGTCTTACTTCTAACACGACCTCCCCCGTGCCGTCTATTACACATTCCAGTAGTTTTAAATGGCTTCCACAGCCGTGAAACAACGCTGTGAGCAATGTCGAACTCCCTGGCAACATCTGTTATTTTTCGCCCTTCTTCGATCTTTCTAATAATTCGGCCACGCATAAAATCATCTATGTGATGTCGCCTATTAAATATTTCCTGTAAAACTTTGACTTGAAACAACAACTGTCCACACGCGTCAAAACATTTAAAGCTCTTATGAACGCTATCACGTGATGAACAGACGTGGAAAAAAATTTGCATACTTATACTTCTTCTTACTAATATCCCGCACTTATTCTAATTTTCCACATTTTGCTTCCCCTTTCATTTTGTGGTTGCTATGGATGATAGTGTTATCCGTTCTTAGCAATTGTCTAGCAGTGTATTATATCAACAGACTTACAATTTAGCAAACATGGTTTTTTGTTCAGCTGAGATATGCAAAAAGTTTTTTCTTTTTGTTTAATTTACAATTCACGTAAAATTAACTCATTAAAAACTTCTTTATCCTTCAGTCTATTATGCTTAAACTTTCAATTCACCCGTGCGAAGAACGGGTATACCAGCTAGTATTGAATAAAACTATAATGGGTATGATTGAGATTATTTTTTGGAGTAAAAAATGCCACTAATATTGATAAAGATAAATTTGTGAAACCATATTAAAATCAAATATGTGCAGGGGATACATTTGTGAAAATTTGCTGGAATAAATAGGTTTTGCTTCATTTGATGACGTTTTCCCCAGAAAAACAGATTAGTATTTTTCGAAATGTTGAACTGTTACGAAGATGACATTTTTGTGGTGGTATATTAGTCTATATATAAACTTAAAATCCACTCCACGCAAATCCTATAAAATTCAGTTCAATTATCTGATTCAAATATAAGAAACTTGTGTAGATATTACTGCTAAAAGGCCGAAATCAGTCAACCTGAATATTAACTAGGGAGATTCTTTAAAGTTGTGACGGCTCCAGTGGCGCACACATGAATTTTTCAAGGGGAGGGGGTCCTGGGTTGAAAGTTCACCATTCTTGTATCATGCTTCTTTTGATTTTGTCGATTTTTGGGAACAAAACACAGTAAAAAACTAATTATGGATTAAATAATTATCATTAATTAATTAAAATTAATTATTAATAACAAATACTTAATTAAATTTTATGTACTATGTGCTTAGAATTATAATCAATCGGAAAAATAATCAAGGGCTTTGGGGGGGTCCGGACGGCTTTATCCGTGTCCTTCCGATTAACAAGTCCTCTTGGTCCTTCAAAACTATTTTTTGCGACGAATTCCCTGAGGAAGAGAACGTGATTATGCAAATTAAGTCTACTATATATAGTCTTAGCTTTCAAGATAAAGAGAGAAAAAGTGAGAGAGATAGAACAGATTACGAGCGGATCAGTGATTAATCAAATTGATAGTGTAAGGAAGTCATTTATGTTAAGATAACCTAGTATAAATGTGGAAAACTCTTGTTTCTGTACATTAAAGGGGCAAATAAGTAAATCTGCGCATTAATGACTTTTAAGACGTATAAACATACATAACGGTAACATATATACGAAGGGTGATTGATAAGTAAGGTCTCCAACAGTATAAAATAAGTTTCGGACAAGGTATAATAATAACAGAGGTAACAGAATGAAGGAAATGTATTACTGTTACATATTATGTAAACTCATTTCTCAATATTGTCACCACTAACAGGTTCACATTTGGGGTGGATCCTAGTCAAGCACACTGCTTGGCGATAAAATCTTTGGCGCCAAAAATTTTGGCGATAAAATTTACATTATGGCAACCCTTCCGGATTGTCCAGTCCGGTGGCTAACATATGGCAACCCTAAAACCGTTCCAGCAAAAAAGTGGACATCGTCCATTTTCGCCCTTGACCCTGCTGCAACACGTCGAGTTCACCCCTGCTCTTACTTTCTTCCCCACGTGTTCCGATTTTTGGCTTGATTTTCCACCGTTTGTTAGAATGGCTTGCGAAATAAAATTGCTTGAATGCGAGGCAACCACAGGATTTTTTGTTTTGCTTGGAGAACAAGGGAATAAGGCTGTCTTAGATTGGATTATGAAAGAAGGATTAATTCCCTCCTGATATGAGTGTCCGAAGTGTAAAAAGGATATGCGTTTGGTTGAACGAAAGGAAACGAATGATGGTTTTGAATGGCGTTGTCGAGTACAGTCGAAAGAGAATCCCCAGTTTGTTTGCCGGAGTGTAAGAAAAGGTATGTGGTTTAGTCATAGTGGATTGAGTATTTGTGTGATCTTGCGATTAACCAGGTATTGGTTTGGCAAGAGTATGGATGAGTTTGTAGTGAATGATTTAAAAATTAAAAACACAGTGGTAAGTGATTTTTTTACAATTTTCAAAATGCTATTTTCCCCTTATTTTACTGCCTTTATCTCGTAGAAATTCTCTTTTTGCCCTTTTCTTTATTTTATGCTTTTGTGTAAATACATGTGTTTTCAGCGTCCCTGACGTCATTATGGAAACCCCGTTTTTTAGGATTTTTGAACAGGAGCTGAGACCGTGATCCTCCCCCTTTTCCTTCGCTTCCAGCCCTGACACCATTACGGAAATCCCATTTTCTTAGGGCATTTGATCAACAGCTGAGACCGTCGACCCATGATTTTTTTTCGTTTTCTTCCATGACGTCATTTTTTGAAACAGGGGTTATTGGCGCCATTTGGCGAAAAAAATGGCGCCAAAAACAGCAGTGTGCCAGACTAGGATTTTACCCACATTTGTTCAATCGTTCTATTCATTTCTTCATTCCGTCCATGCAGAAATATTCTGGTTGTCTGTGTATCCATTTGCGCATGATTGCCTGAACTTCGGCAACCGTTGAAAAACGTTGACCTTTCATTGTCTCCTTCAATTTTGGGAACAACCAAAAGTCTGACGGTGCCAAATCTGGGTTGAAAGGAGGTTGTGGAACCACTGTGAATTTCAGTTTTCCCATGACATCCTGTGTTTGTGCACTATAATAATGCAGTCTTACATTGTCGTGATGCAAAAGAAAAACTTCTTTCCGATCTGATTCTGCAGATGTGTTGCTTGAGGAATCGTAATGGTGTACAGTACCTGTCGGAATTCACCGTCAATCTTTCAGTCGGAAATTTCGTGTAGAGCACACCATTTGCATCCAAAAAGATGATGAGCATGACTTTTGTTGCTGACATTAAAGTTTTGAATTTTTTGATACTGGGAGAACCACAATGACGATATTCTATGTTATCTGGGTCATAATGATGAAGCCAGGATGCCAAAGTCCAAGCAGCCGTGCGCAAATGGATACGCAGCCAACCAGAATCTTCTTCAAGGACGGAATAAAGAAACGGATAGAACAATTGAACAAATTTGATCCTGTTAGTAGTGACTATGTTGAGAAATGTGTTTAAAATATATAAGTGTAATAAATTTCCTTCATTCTGATACATCTGTTATTATTGTATTCTGTCGGAAACTTATTTTATACTATTGGAGATCTTACTTATTAATCACCCCTCGTACATCATTCTCACATTCTTGGTAGAAATAATTCTCGAATTCATATCCTTTTAATCCCAAATACCTCATGCCTGCCACAAACCTATTTTATTGGCCAATGAATTAGAGATATTCAGATCTATGCTAATATCGTTGGTTGCTTTTTTGAATATTATGTGTTGATACTACCTGGGTGTAGATAACACATCCCTCAATAAGTCCCGAACCTAAGATATAGATGGCGCTACCTTCTAACTTTTCTAAGTCGAACCTAGTAGTACTAACTTTCAAACGGCATGTGTCAAAATTTCGAGATAATATCTTGTTTAGTTGAAAAGTTACAGCGGTTTTGGAGAAGCAACTTTTGTTTTAGAAACAATGCTCCAGGCCTCAAGTTCAGGAAAATGATGGTAAAATTGAATGAATTCAGCTTCGAATTACTTTCCCAACCACCGTACAGTCCAGTTCTAGCCCTCCCCATTGACTACCAGCTGTTTGCAGACCTTAAAACAATGCTACAGGAAAAGAGGTTTGTCTCAAATGAAGAAGTGATTGCCGAAGGTGAAGCCTACTTAGAGAACAAAGAAAAATCGTTCAACGAAAAAGGCATTAAAAATTAGAAGAGTTCTGGGATGAATGTATCCCTCTTGAAGGAGAGTATCTTGATAAATAAAGTTCAATTTTGCCTCAAAAGTGTTGTTTTATTAATTAGGCTAGGGACTTATTGAGCGATGTGTTATACCTGGAAATGTAATTCTTTATTGAAACTACTTAAAGATGTGATGCGTAAATTGCCCAATCTGGACGCTTTTGAACAAGAACGTTATATGTATGACTGAGGTTTCTCTCCGTTTTTATCATTTAAAAAAAACTCAATTTTTTTTTACGTCTTCAAAATTATTTTCTCAGAAAGAATATCTTAATCCTTACATCTTTAAAATGATCACCTTGCCAATTACTATAAACTTTTTTCCATTTTGGTAAATAAAACGTAGGAAAGATATGAATTCCCTTGCGAGTAATTTTGTGTCATAAGTTTTTAAGTACCGTATTTTATTCCTGTAAAATATCTGAACTTTAGTGTAAAAGAAATTTTGAGTATAGAATAATTAAAAAAGTTATTTAATGACTCCATGAATTTCTAAAATGTTTTTGAGTACATTTTTGTAAATGCACATCAAGGGAACGTTTTAATTAAGATATTTAAATTAATTTTTTAAATGATGCTTAAGAAAAGCCATTCATGCTTTTTATACTGTGTAAAGGTATATAAATTGTATTTTTATAGTTAAGTGTTTGAAATTTATATTATACGACCTGCTTAAATTAAAGCGATATGGATTTCTGTCTCGTAACTATGAACTAATTATTCATGTAAATTGTTCGAATATGTTTTATAATTATATCTTACAAAAATATTGGTATTCAAACTTTTATTATTCACATATTTAATAAACTAGTTATTATACCCTTATATTTGTAAAATTTTTTAAAATTTATTTCGAAATGTGTGTATGACTGAATTTTTTAAATTCCTGTTACTAGGTTCATTAATTGCATTGAAACCTTTGTTTCATCTCAGTTATTTTGTTTAAAATAATATTTTCATTAAAAATCAGACTCTTCCCTTAAAATGTACTTTTTATATCTCCTAAAATTTTTTTCTATAGACTTAATCGAAAAACTTCCACAATTATTAGAAATTATCAAATCTTTATGTTGAGTTAAATTTTTTTTGTAAATTTCTATTTTATTTATTATAAAAAAAGATTCAGAATGAGATTTTAAAATATTTTTAACTAATACCGTTAATTTCCAGAGTAATATGCATAATGAAATGTATATTGAATTAAATTTTGAATGCAGTTGCGTATGGAAAGAAACAAAAAATAGTTATATAAAATCATTCTTTTTGAAATTAGTATATGACAATTCAAGTAAATGAGTATTTTTCTCAGATAATTCAAATCTTTTAAACAAAATTTGATATTTTGTTTTAAATATCAAATTTGAATATCAAATGTGAATTTTTTTATTGCTTGGCTGATTTTTGCAAAAGTGTAATTGCGTTTGATAACAGTTTTGCTTGGGAATACTTAATTTTAATAAAAAAGAAAGTTAAATGTTTATTTTTAAAATACATAAATTTTTTTAAAAGTTTGAACCTCACAGTTCCTCATCCGAAAAAAAAGGAGTTTGTTCAAGTGATTAACATTTATGGGTGTTGACTGACCACATGACTCTCAGAAAGTGGTTACGAGATGACGGAATTACTTGGTTGATTTTTAAACCAAGCCCGTTTTTTAAAACTATTCATTTCGGTTGAAATATAGACCACACGCTTCTGTAAAAATAATTTAAAATTAACATTTTATCACATTAGAACAATAAAAGAACTGCATATAGTGTTCATTTAAAAAGTGGGTCTCGTGCCTTGATCTCGTTAAAACTTAAAATCATGAGATCTATCGGCAATCCCCGACATAGCTATGAACAACGTATATTCAGAATTATCAAGCAAATAATTTTTAAAATATTTTTAAGTGACTTGAAATTGATAGAGATTTAATAAATCTTCTTGGCATTTTTTGTAAGTCACAAAGCCGTGGTGGTCAACAATATTCAAATCAAGGACGAGTTCGAGTACCAATATTTTACTGAAAATCAAACACAGAGAATAAGAAAAGCTGAAGTAAGTTGAGTGGAACTATGTTTCTATATGCATGATCTAAGTGAGGTCTGATAATTAGAATAAAAATGAAATACGGATGTAAGGATCCAGTTTAGGTGTAATGCTTCATACAAGGTTCTAAATTACAAGGTATTTGGTCCAGAACCTTCTTATTGATCTAGTATGGCGTACATTCTAATAAAACAACACCAGCAATTTAATAAAAGAAAAACTTTCAATTAAGAAAGGTAATTTCCTTTATTTGTTTGTTCTATTCAAGAGGTAATCCAAACACACACACGGTAATGGCTTAACAAATACCTACTTTCGTTATCACTTAACGGTTCCTTTGAATTTCTTTCTTTCTATTTTTTCTTCTTTTTTCAAGTCTCTCTTTTCACTTTGATGTATAAAACTGAAGGAGAAATTTGTAAATAAAACGTAGTTTTATTAAAAAAAATGAACGCATATGGTGTGGCAATTAAATTTCTGGACTTCGCATGCCCTAGCCGATAGGTATGGTTTGAAAGAGTAGGAATGGAATATAGTTGACCTTCATTCTTCCAGTGCTGGTGACACGTTGTTACATTCCTATATCTAGTTGAGTTTGTCTTTTCTTATAGTTTAAAAACGCACGCACGACGATGTTGTGTTGAAGTGCCGCGATAGCACTTATCTTAAAAATTGAGCTGCGCATAAATTTGAAATTCCTTTTGAAATTAAAAAAAAAAGAAAGATCCAATTTAATGCTTTAAATCAGAGCTACTCAACCTTTTTTCAGACTGGCTACATACATACGACAACTATTTCACGCGGGCCGCATACATATAACAACTATTTCTCGCGGGCCGCATACATATAACAACTATTTCTCGCGGGTCGCAACATGAGGATTAACGAGGGTTTTGGGGCGTACACTATAAGATCAAAGACATCAAAATTGCATATATTCATCAAAATATTAATGGTTTTAGATTTCATTATAAAACTATTTAACTCCATCAAACTAAACTCACAAAAAAGGGGGCATTTTTTTACCCTGTTATGGGGTAATTTCGATTTCCTTTCGTCAATGATCCCAATTCCCCAATCAAAAAATATTTTGTTGATGAAAAAAAAAAGGAGGAACTAACTGAAAGATTTTTGCTTAGTGGTATAGTGACGAGCAAAATTATATATTTTTTAAATATAGGATTTTCATAACAAATTAAACAAGCGGTTGTTCCATGTTTGTTTTTTCTACGAAACAAGATCTCCATTGTCTTGAAATAACACATTTTTTTAGATATCTTTCGCTTGGAAGCCATTGATTAAAAATTAGTTTCACCCATAAACTTGTCGGTATTCTACTGTTATTTGTTAACACTAACCATTACAAAAAGGTATCCCACAATTCTTACTAGCATCACATCGATAGCAAAATCGATATATGGGATAGCTTGATTGATAGAATTTCTCGCTAAATTTTTCATACATTGTTCTTAAATAATTGAATTTGTTAGTGATACGGGGTATCACCAGGCCACTCAGAAAGGTCCGACAGGCCACATGTGACCTGTGGGCCGCAGGTTAAGTATCGCTGCTATAAACTGTGAAAAGATGTGTTTGGAGATAAATGCACGCCACATAGACAAAGTTTTCAATGGCCCAAACGATTTTCGGAAAATCGGAAGGTGGTCGAAGATGCTGTAAGTTCCGGTCGATCTGTGATTCAAGAACCAATCCTGCTCATCGTTTTTGGTCGATGTTAATGGCATCATCATAATTGAATGGGTACTTCGCCAAACGGTAAAACAACCGTTCTACATTGAGGTTTTAAGAAAGATCAGAGAAAGAGTGTGGAAGAAAAGTCCAGACTACAGAACAGCAACAACTTATGGATTTTTTGCACCAAGACAACACTTTGATGCTCATTGCGTTCTCTGTAAATCAGTTCTCTGCTGCCAAGCAAATTATTTTGCTTGAGCATCCACCGTATTCACCTGTTCTCACACCACGCGATTTCTACCTGTTTTCAAAAGTAAAAACTGCATTGAAGGAAACACAATTACAGTCTTTAGAAGAGGTAAAGGCAAAAATGGTATACTTTTTGATGACGGTGACACCTAATGAGCTGCAGCACTGCTTCGAAAGGTGGGAAAACTCGTATACAGCTATGTATTGATAGGGAAGGGGATTAATGAATATTTGTTCGTTGTTTTCTATAAATCTAATTTTTTTAAGACTAGTCCGGTTATTTTATCGTCACACCTCGTATTTGTAATCGTTTTTCCAAGTCTTGTAAATCGTCTGCTTTGCAGGCTGGAATGTATTTTTGAAATTTTCCTTCTGTATTTTTATTATGGAATGTTTATGTAATACTTATTAAAACTTTCATGTAATAAAAATAATGGGAATATATTCTCTTGACTATTTTTACAGACTTTGAAACACAACAATTTAATTATTAATATGCTTCTTAGTCGTAATGTCAATTAGAATTATACTATGAGAAATAAATTGTGGAACATGTCTTAGAAACCAAAGAAATAAATTGTTTTCAGTAAAACTATGAACAGAAAAATAAAACATTCTTTATTTATAGTATGCCTTGGTCAGAACATGACATTACACATGCAACACTTTTCTGTTCGCCAATTTAAATATTATCGCCAAATAATGTCATCTTTATTATCATTGTGCTAGAAAATGCAAAGGAAGGCATTGGCTGCATATCGTGGCATTTAGTGGCGTCTTTTAATTCAACGAAATTGGTTTTGACGGTATAATGTTAATTTTGTTTCGAGAGCAGAAAATATAAACAATTTTCGGCTAGATATAATTCCTTGAGAATAAAATTTAAATAATTCGATTCTTTTACACATTTTTTTATAAGAGAATAAGGTTTCAAAAAAGTGTAAAATGTTTAAAATATATAAAACCCTATAGTTTTAAAAATTATAATCACGTTAATATAAGAAACATCACTATAAGAAATTCTTAGGAAGTTTTACTTTGCGCATGATATTTTTTAAAATCGAAGCCTTTGATGTATAAATTTTTAAAGGATTATAAAATGTATCATACTTTTTAAACCCTATCTAATTTTAATATTACATATTTAAACAAATTGAAATTTAAAAAAATATTTAAATGTACTTTTTTATTTTTAAAAAAATATTATTTATTATTCTATTTATATATAAAAATGCTATAGTGTAATAAAAAATATATTTGACTTTATAAATCAACTTATTGTTAGTAATTAGAGATAATAGCTTAGAACATACCATGAGGAATGTAAAATTTACTTAATATTTCTTATATTAGGTTGGGGAAAAAGAAATCCATTATTTTTTCGGTATATGGCTGTAATGCCGATATCTCGTGAAGTATCTATCAAACAACTTTAAATTTATGCTGGTTGTCAAGGTGACATTTCACACTAAAAAAATTATTTTGCTTTTTTTGTTTGGTCCATTCAAATGTGAATTACAGGGTATTAGAAATGGAAGTCAACAAAGAGAAAATTCGGTTCTTTTTACAGTTTTTCGTTGATAAAGGCGAAAATGCAATCCAGGAGGCTGAAATTGCGAATGGTGTTTATGGTTCTGATACTGTAACAGCTAATTAAGTGCAATTTTGGTTTCGTCGATTCAGTTCAGGTATATTTGATGTTAAATATGCACCTCACACAGGCAGTCCCGTCGTCGAAAATGTCGATAAAATCATAGAAATAATCGAAGTTGACCGGCATGTTCGTAGTCCTAGCATCACCCAGGGGCAAAAGATCGACCATAAAAAAGTTTTAAGCTATTTGCGCAAAGTTGGATTCAAAAAGAAGCTCCATGTTTGGATGTCACACCAATTAACACCAAAAAACATGATGGATCGAATTTCCATGTGCGAAGCCTTGGCCAAACGGAATGAAACCGACCCATTTCTTAAACGGATGGTGATTGGGGATGAGAAATGTGTCACACTACAATATTGTGCGAAAACGATCGTGGTCAAAGTGCGGTGAAGCAGCTCAAACGGTGGTCAAAGCAGGAGAACCGGTCATGAAGAATCTACTGTGTATTTGGTGGGATTGGAAAGGAATCATTCATTAGGAGTTGCTTCCGCATGACCAAACACAAAATTTATATCTCTACTCTCAACAACGGAACCGTTTGAAGCTAGCCATTGACAAGAAATAGTCAGAATTGGTCAACAGAAGAGGTGTTGTGTTCCATCAGGATTACGCCAGACCGCACACTTCTGTAGTGACTGATCAGAACCTCTGGGAGCTTGGTTGGAAAGTTTTAATGCATCCACCATATAGTCCGGACCTAGCGCCAGCCATTACCACCATTTTCTTGCATTGCAAAACTACCTGAGTGAAAAGAAATTGGGATCAAGAGAAGATTGTGAAAATCGATTACTGGATGTTTTCGCCAAATAAGGGCAAATACTTCTATGAGAGAGGCATTATGAAATTACCTTCAAAATGGCATTAAATTGTACAACAAAACGGTGAATATTTGACCCAAATCAAACAATCTTAAGCATGTTAAATAAAGTCTTGATTTTCATGCAAAAATAATGGATTCCTTTTCCCCCAACCTAATAATATGCTGTGGCCATGGTAGCAAAGTAGTCAATGAATCGAATCGTGGCTGGCTTGTCACGAGTTCTAGCTCAGTACCACTAAAACCTGCCGTGTAGAGGAGTGATGCACGTTAAGTCTGTCAAGTGCTGAAACCTCCACCCATTGGTCTGGGAGTTAGGAAAGGGGATACCGTCTCATGTGTCGTCCTTGTCGCTTCAAAATTACGAGGTCCTTACGAGGAACGACGCTAATATTCCCTCAATTATAAATGTTACTTATTTTCATGTGCTCATACATTTTAAAATTATGATTAAAATTTTAATTATTTCATACCTGTTTGAAACCTCATTCCTTTATAAAAATACGTAAAAGAAGTATTTAATTTTAATCTCAAAGAATTATATCTAGTCGAAAATTGTTTATATTTCAGCTCTCGAGACAAAATTAACAGCCCTGAGATGCTTCCAAACATATGATTTTGAATTAAATACTAACCAAAAATATTCATATAATAAATACATTATTAATAAAATATAGGAACATGTATCAAATGATAAGTTATGAACTTCATTGCGTCTTAAACTTGCGTGTAACCTGTATATACACATCGAAACTAAAAAAAAGTTTCAATTTTAAATACTTATTGTGGAAATATGTTACTCTTTTAGAAACAATTGTTGACTAGTTCAAGAATTTCTCAGAGAGTTATATGTAAGACGTGGTCTGCCTTCTAAAGAAAATTTCCTTTTTGTGTGTCATTGACTTCCACAAACTGAGTTTACTTTGCGATGTCTACTGAAGCTTTCGTTACTTTTGAAAAGATATTTCGTGATCGGGATGAATGCGAAATTTGAGATCTTGAAACTTACATCGAAGATCATAAAGCGTACATGATCATATTTCAGTAAGCCATAATGTAGACTTCTATTCTTTAGAATTTATTTTGAGGCTTCCTAAAGTTACTACTCTAGTTTTGTGGTCATGTAACGGAACATTATATTTGAACATGAGGTTGGTTACGATTTTCAAGTGAGATATTCGAGGTTGGTTCGTAAATTACAGTTAAAATTAAGAGCTATAGTTTAATAAATTGGTTAAGAGTTTTGAAACACACACTATAAATATATATTTCCTAAATTAAAAGAAAATGAAAAATGGCTAGACAAAATTTGAGTGCAGTGCGAATGTTAGATAATATAAAAACATATTAAGGATTAATAGTTTTTTCAATTCATACAATTAGTTCACACTCTCCCTCTGTATATTTATATATTCATATGTGATGGTAAAAAACTTTTAGAAGTGCATACTATGTCGTGGAAAGTGGTTGATTTTAACATGGCGAACCAAAGGTAGGGTGAGGCCGGTGGTGTGTGAATGATACTGTATTATCGAAGAAGCAGGAATCTTGAAACGATTAACTCCAACTTATTGCACTTCTTAAAGTATATAACTTATTACAAATATAAAGATTGGACGGTACACACAACACAGTCAAGGACAATCGTAAAAATACAAAAAGCTTGGCAGCCTGCTGACTACATGATTGCAGAGAGGCGAGGGCAGAAAAGAGTGGGCGATTTCCAGATCCCGGTATATATGGGCAACGGGACGTCACGTGATTTTCGGAGGTGGATGTAGATAGTTTCTTAAGTCCCCGGTAGGTGGGTTAACATGGTTGGTTAACATAATTACATGGTTGTCCTGAAGGACTGGACGTTAATAATTCAAGAGCTATTACAGATTATTGGAATTATTACATATATATATATATATAAATAATTATATTTATATTGTTCAAACATTCAATCGTTAATAAAATACTTTTTATTTATCCACTCAAGCTCAAATGCTTTTTTTAAAATTGTAGTGGATGACACTTGAAGTTAATATACACAGTTTTTCAAATAATTATTCATTACTTACATTTAATTAATAAATAGTAACAGACAAAAATAATAGTCTGTAGCGCAATGGATAGCACTTTGGATTTTTAATTTAAAGGTCGTGGTTTTGAATTCCATCTGTGATGGCATAATTTCTGAAAATGAAAGTTCTTTTTACTTATTTATTTTATTGGAATAATTCAATTTAATGAATGAATAAATAGTAACAAAATATTAGTCCAACATCGTATATACACTCATCTGCAAAAAAATAACGCACCAAGAAATAATTGCAGGATCATAAAACGAAACTTTGCATGAATATACATGTCCGGGTGATATGCAAATGATTAGTAATACAGCGTGACTACGCATTACGTATAGCCGGTAGAAGGCGTTTAACGTCGTTCTCTGTGGAGTATAAAACAGGTAAAACCAAAACTTGTTTGAGTGTGCTGAATCCTTTAACAAGAAGAGCTGAGGTAGACATGCCATTACGCCGTTTTTGAAGACAATATGAGCAACTGTCTCAGTTTGAGAGGTGGCCGCGGTAGCCGAGTGGTATAGGTATCGGACCGTGGCATGCCTTGTCACGAGTTCGAGCCCAGTACCACTAAAGGCCTGCCGTGTAGGGCAGCGATGCACGTTAGCTGAGCACGTTAGTCGAGAGCTGAAACGTCCTCCCGTTGGTGTGGTGTGGTAGTTATAAGAGGGGGTGCCAGCTCAGGTGTCCTCCACGTCACTTGACCATGGTTCAGAATTACGTGGTCCGTCGCCAAAAGCCCTCGTGTAGCTGAACAGTGCGACGTTAATATTCAATCAATCAATCAATCAATCAATCTCAGTTTGAGAGGGGGAGAATCATCGGCATGATGGAAGCTGGGTGGTCAGTTAGGCGAATAGCTCGTCAATTAAGCCGCTCTGATTGTGTTCTGAGGTGTTGGATCCGAGAGATGTCACTTACATGAAGACCAGGCTCAGGACACCCTCGACAGATAAGTCGTCGAGAAGACCACCACATCGTAAGAATTACACGCGTAAAGACAAATGCTTCAACGGCCACCATCCAGGCACAGGTAGTACCTTCACTATGGGTCCCTGTGTTTTTTTAACCATACGAAGGCGCCTGATTGAAGGACATTTGGGATCGCGGCGCCCATTACGTGTGCTGCTCTCGACGCCACCCCCCATCAACGCCTCCGTTTTTAGTGGCGCTACGCACGAGGAAACTGGACTGCAGCGGAATGGAACCCAGTCGTCTTTAGCAACGAATCCAGATTCAATCTCAGCATTGATAACAATCGTGTTTGTGTGTGAAAACCCCGTGGTGAACGCATCAATCCTGCCTTTGCTTTACAGCGACACAACACTCCCACAGCTGGTATGATGGTATGGGGTACCATTGCCTACAATAGACGATCCTAGTTTTGATCCGTGGCACCATGACATCCCAGCGGTATGTCTGTGACATCCTGCAACTACATGTGTTGCCACTCATGCAACGGCTCACAGGAACCATTTTTCAAGAAGACAATGCTAGGGCTCATATGGCAAGGGTGCCAGAAGATTGTCTCCGTACTGTTACTACCTTTCCTTGGCCTGCCTGATCTCCAGATTTGTCTCCAATAGAGCATATCTGGGATCATTTGGGACGGCGAGTTGGGCATTTCACGAGTTTGAACGAACTAGAGGAAAGGTTACAGCAAATATGAAACGAAATGTCTCAAAACATCATACAGAACTTGTATGCTTCAATGCACGATCGTATCGCATCGTACATTCAACAGGGTATGAAATCCTCCGTTCTTTTGACTTTTTTCTCTGAAATAAATGATTCTTTTTTTTCTTTGATTTTCTAATCCTTTACTTATATCAAAGTAGTCATTATGTATGTAAAATATCGTTTCATTTTGACGACTCCTTCTTGGTGCGCTAATTTTTTTTGTCCATGAGTGTAGTTTGAGTACAGTCACAAATTTGAATACACAACCCTTCGAGACGATGCTATCCACCAACATAAACTAATAGTCGAAGATTGTTATATAATTCAGAGTGGGACACCACCTAATGCAACAAGGAAAGGTCTAGTGTTGTTTTGCCCTCCATTATGCATGGGGTCTTATTTCCACTAAGGTTTACCTGTGTAAGGGAACGTGCCCGGAAAGTAATGGTGATTGAAAAAGTAAAGTAGGATAAAAATAAACCACGTATTGGAAATCAATGGTGTGGATGTGACTCGAAGGGTATTGTGGATGATATGGATGTGTTTTGTTATGGAATGGATTATTTCAGATTTTTTGTTTTACTTTTTATTCTGCATTTTACTTTGAAATGTTTATTAAGAGTTGAATTAGGTCGTTCTTAGTTGTACAAATGAAATATGGAGATGGGGTTTTGGATTTAAAGCTTTTGGTAGAATTGAAATTAATAAATATAAATAATAAATATTAATAATAATAATTAAATATTATTAAATTATTAAAGGTTGATGATTACTTTTAAAAATAATATTATTATTATTTACTTAAAATATGTTTTTATTAAATATGAAAATATGTATTAATTAGAGAATGATACATTAATTAAGGGAAAACAAAAACAGTCAATTACAGCAGGCACACACACACAATTACCTAAATATCAGGAATTACTCCCCCCTCCGACTTTTAAATATTTTTAGGAATGAATAATCTATCTAAAACCATTCAGTAGAACCTGCTTTTGTGTGGTCTTTTTTTTTTTTTTTATGCGATTTGTTCTGTGCGATTTTTTCTGTGATCTTTTTTTTATTCGGTATATATGAGCTTCAACGGCTTTGGCGCCACTATAAGATTTTCTATCAATGTTCATATTACACCTCAATACGCTCTGTTCATTTGTTATAAACAAGTTCCGGACAGTGCACGTTCAGTTGCT
>BMAU01015508.1:0-11082 GCA_019973935.1 Trichonephila clavipes
CACAGTGAATAAAAAAGAAAGCAGTTTTTCCTTTATCCATTTAAAGCTTGGGTATCAACGGAAAAAAGAAAAAAACAGATGGCTTAGAATAAATCAAAAATTCTGCTTAGCAAATACCGGAAATATAATAAACAAAGTAGTTATTCTATCAACATGTACAATTTGGACATAAAATAAGTTCAGTAAAAAACCGCTCGGGGAATAATTAGGTACAGGAAGTGAATCTAAGTTCATAATATTGAAGGTTCAAATTATATATATATATATATATATATATATCGAAAGTTTTATACGAAAACTTCGAATTATCGCGTGTTGTAATCTGGTCAACCACAAATTTTACTGAAATATTGAGAGTACCAAAACGAATGGTATTAGTTCGAAATATCAAGAGTTTTTTTCTAGGGGCTGAGCATATACTTCGAATTAGCGAGAGGTTCGTATTATCGAGAGTCGATTGTATATATAATCAAATTTGATCCAAATGCCGCCCTTAAAATTTTCCGGCCCGTGCTGGGGTCCGGTTTGTCCAACCCCAGAGCGTCCCCTGTTCACGGTAAAATCCTAGCAGGATCCACTTGTGATTTTGGCGCCAAATTGAGAAACTCGAGTTTCCAAAGACGTCAGAGGCGAAAAACTCTTGAAAAACCGTATGTTTCCCAGGAGAGGGGGAAGGACGGATTGACGAAATGGTCAAAAATCAACTGTTAGTTTCCAAGAGGGGGCAGATGAAATGGTCAAAAAACATGAAATGAGTGCAGGGTTTCCTGAATGGTGTCAGGGACGCCTGAAAACCGTTAGTAGTACATTACTTGCATTTTAAAAAAGGACGAAATGCGTTTTTTGCAAAGATAAAATTGAAGGAATACATGAAATTCATCATTTTAAAGACGCAAGTACATGATTTACATTTAAAAAAAAAAGAGGAAATCAGCGTTTCACAAAAAGCGATGAGTAAATTCTTTACTAACTTTAACAGAAAAAATTTAATGCTCAGAAAACATAATATTTTTCCGATGATCGGGTGATATGTATTAATATGCTGGAAGTATTATGCAAAAATCACGTTATATTTGAGGACAACTTCTTTCCCAAATGGTTCAGCAAAACTTTCTCTTCCAAATAGAAGTCTATTCACCTTAAAAACACAGAAGTATGTGAGGGGCAGAGAGTGAGGACCCCCCCCAGAGGGGAGTTGTTGGACTTCTTAGGGTTGGTGTATTGAGTGCTCTGATATCGCCAAATGAACACACACGTTTATTTCTACGCTAAACAGACATATATTCAATTACTATTGAGAGAGAGAATCTGTAATTTATTATATATTACTCAATACATACATATATATACCATTGATTTTAAAACGCATTCTTCCTGCAAAATTATTCACGTGTCTAAAGAAATAGCTTGTAGGAACGTAACCTGCATATTAATTTTCCCCTGCTTTCTAAAGAAAGTATCTGAAAGCCCTTAGAAATTATTGAAAAACCTTATCGGAAAAAAACTATCCAGCACAAATCACTTATTTAAATATAATGTAAAAATTTAAACAACATTTAAGGGAATTAAAATAATTCGCGCTTTAAAAATAATTTAATATCTTGGTACTTTTCTTAACTTTTTTATTGTTGAACAAAGGTATTATTTCGGCACCATTTTTAAAGATTTTTTTTAAAAACACAATGCTAAGTAAGAAAAAAAATATTATATTATAATAAATGATATATTGTTTTTGCGGATAAAACTCGATTAGATTTTAGGGACATTTTTACACAGTATGTAACGATTGATTGATAAATAAATGTTCAAAATAAATTTTATTATTTTAGATTCTAAGAAGGTAATTATTGTTAAATGTTATGAATATACTTATAGTTTTTTTTTTTTTTTTTTTTATTATATTATGTTAAAAACGTTTTCTTTTCGTTTTAAATAAATATTTTGTATTAACTAAAGCAAAATTGATTTTTTTATAAATCATTAATCGAAAATAGAAGTTTGAAAATCTTATCCATAGGGAAAAGGAGTTGAAAACAGTATTACACTCGAAAAACGCCGCTTATGCATTGCCGGCTAAACGGAGGAAAAGAAACCTGTATGTTGAAGAAAAGAAATGGAAAAAATTTCGTAAAAAAAAAAATGTTAATGGCATACATGTAGAGATCGCCCTAACATCACCCCCTTGCAAATACATACTCATAGAAGCGTTAGCATCGGAAAGGAATAGAGAAATTTCCGCCCAGTAATCATGTACGATTCTCCCGTTTGAGGGGCTGCAGTATCCACCCACATGAAAAAAATTCAAGTAATTCAAAACAAAATACTCCGCGTCATGACGAACGCACCTTGGTACGTTCGAAATGACGTGATTCACAACGACCTACATATGGAGCCGATCACTAAACTTTCTAAAAATGTATTTAAATCTATTGAATCTAACGGCAATCCAATTATTAAAGCACAAACACTGTTTATGTATCTCCATCCTAAAATTCAACAAAGTGGAGAAACCTGCTCCACCCCCCATAACACGACATGAACTCTCTTTACACACTCTTAACAATATAAAATCAGCTTCATTGCACTGCATAATTCATTTTGGGTTCTTAAGGTGAACTGTCACCGTCTGATTTACTGCCTTCGGCCGTCCCGAATTCTTTCCTGCGCTTCCTCCCCTCTTCCCGCCTGCGTTCTGCTTTTTGTTAGAACACTTATGCTAGGCGGTACGTCATCCCATCCGTGGGAGTTTTCAGCATTTGTTTATTTCTTCAATCATGGTTTTTCTTTTTCTCCCTTCCTTCTGGGATTAGGCGCCCACGATCATCTAATTTTAGTTTAGTTGGAAATTTCCATTAGGAAAAAAATGCACTCGGAAAAAGCTTGTGCAACGCCAGGCTAAGCGGAAGGGAAACAAACCTTCCGATGAAACAAAAACGTGAGGGAAATTTCAAAAGGGAATTTTAATGATGTTAATATAGAAATCACGCTCACACCAGAAAGTGTTAACACCGAGAGGTGAAGGGGAATTTTCCATGGGCAAAATGTAATTCACTCATAGCCCGTACAACGCCGAACCAGGTGGCTAGCTATTTTTTTAAAACTTTTTTTTTTTAGTAAATTGGTGCATTTTCTACATTACCTAATGCTACCAAGTGAAGTTGAAACGGAATATTTTGTTAATTCTTTAAAAAAATTGATGAAATTTTGTAATTTTAAAAACTTTTGTTTATGTGGTTTTTTTCAAATATAAAACTTGTGAAGGCTCATCGCGCTTTCCATTAATTTTCCTCTTGGGTTCTTTGGGGCCGAGAAAGGCAAATCCTTTCCAACCAAATCCAGAAGTGAAGCGTTACTATTCAAATTACAAACCTTTTAAATACCAGAAGTTTAGCGTAAGTGTAGTAGCCTTTTGGGAAGTGATTATGTTAGTCTGAGTTTAACCGCGTAAGCTGAAGCAAGCTGCTATTCCAGAGTTCGAGTCAAGGTGGATAGCATTCTACGCGAGAATAAGAAAAGACATCGAGGATTCGAGAGGGCTGCTGTTACCTTTGATAAAAAAGTAGGGTCATTCAAGTTAATAATAGGAACTACGTATTTAATGAGATTAGGAATAGATGGTAAAGTTAAATATAGTGATTATAGGTCGCGCTTGTTTGGTAATTCGTATTGTATGTTTCTCACCTCAGATCTTCTAAGTTTAAATATAAATATTATCATTGTATAGTGTTTAAGTTAAAATCTTAATAAAGAGATATTAAAATTATGGCGACACCTGGTTCTTCATTCACTCCCACACCCCTAGGTCACGAAAATAACTTAGGAATAAGGCATCACCCACGGGCGAATGTCTTACAATGACACCCAGTCAGGATTAATTGCATTAACCCCGAGGTTGGAGGTGCAGCAGAGTTAAGCAGTTTACTGGATGTATATTTTTCTGGGTCCGAGAATGTAGAGTTTATTGAGGGCATCGATAATCAGATTAAATGGCTCGAGATACCCAGTGATTTAGCGTGGGCGTATTTGAAAGGTTATATCCATGGAAGGGCCCGGGATTGTTATGAGATATTTGGGTCAGTGTTAGTGCAAAATACAGCCACGAACTTCGCACAATTAACGTCGGCTTTGACAAAAACATTCCACGTTGTCCGTAACAGAAGGGATTTAGAAAGTCAGTTTTATTTATCCCGACAGAGTTGGGATCAGGAACCAATAGATTTTATTTTAAATCTGTTGAAGATCCATGAAAACTCGGACTTAGTATGTCCGGAAAAGCTTTATTGGATCATATTTTTGTTCGTCTAGAAGCACAGGTCCAAGATTATGTAGAGGTTAGGAACCCGAAAACAACAGCTCAGTTGTTGGAGTTATTAGTGAAATTCGAAGAAAGATATGCGTGCAAGAAAATGCAGGGTTCGAGGAATAGTGATAATGTTGGATGACGAGGTTGGAATGAGCGTAGAATGTCTATTGATGACGATAAACGGAGGAATTGGAGAAATTCGGAAGTTTTACATAGACCGAGTAATAGCAAAAATAATTATAAGGGTAACTACAAGACAGGTCATGAAAGAAATCAGTGGTTCGAAAGCAGGAAAGAACTGAATAGGGATGATCGAAGATTTGATAGAGGATACCGGTAGGAGAATAGAATTCAAAGTGAAAATTTTAGTCGAGGAGACCGCAGAAATAAGGGTTCGAGTAAAAATTTTAGTTGAGGTAATCAAATGCAAGGTCGATTAAATGTTTTCAGGGTTCGAGATGAGCAAAATGATCGGTGGCAGTCGACAAAGGAGGTACCGGTTAAAATATCTGCTATATGCATCGCCCGGCGGAACTCCCATATGTTCCTATTGTGTTTGATGAAACTTTTACAAAAGCTTTATGGGATACCGGTGCGGAGAAATCATTTATATATCCGAGGATATTTATCAGAAATATTTTTTTATAAGCAAAGTGAAAAAATCGCGTGTTCAAGTGATCACAGCACAAAGAGCTAAATGTCGGAATATATATCGGAATAATTGAATTGAATGTGCGGATCAGAGAATTTGTGAAACCTTGGATGTTTCACGTGTTGGCAGATTTAGAATGCCCATGTATTCTGGGTGTTGACTTCATTAGGGAATCGAAGATAGTTTTAGATTTTGATCGAAAGCGTTGGCTATCCCGGATTCACAGATTGAAAAAGTTGTTCCAACGATTGAGGAAGAAAAGGTGGAAATAGATCTTACTAAGACAGGGTTGGAAGAAAGTCAGAAACAGGAGTTGCAGGATTTATTTATAGTTTTAAAGGATTGTTCTCAGACAAACCGGGGCTCATGTTTTGTATCATGAGATTGATACGGGGGATAAGCCACCTAGACCATATCGTTATTACAGGGTTAAGCAAAGTATTCTCAATTACCATGTAGAGAAAATGTTGAAAGAGGGGTCCATAATATGGATTCAATCTTCGTACGCGTCGCCGGTTGTGTTGTGTAGAAAAATAACGGGTTACCGCCGGATAAACCAAAAGCGTATCGATTTGCCGTGGATTATAGAAAGTTGAACGCTATTACGAAGTACCCTAGATATCCCTTGCCGTTAATAGATTAATTGATAACGAATATCCCCCACACGAAAATTATGTCGTCTCTCGACCTTCGTTCGGGATATTTTCAACTGGCTGTAAACCCCAGTGATATAGTTAAGACAGCATTTGTCACAAAGAACGGTACGTACGTATTCCGGCGTATGCCGTTCGAGCTGTCAGGGGCGGCTCCCAACTTTCAGAAGGCAATCGACATTATTTTGAAACCGGTGATAAGAAGGGTTGTGAATGTTTATATGGATGACGTTATCATATGGGCTCCATCGTTCACTCACCATGTCGAACATTTAAGAGTTTTTTTACTATTACAGAAAGCAGGATTAAAACATTAAATAAGGAGAAGGGGTAAATTCGGTTGTGATAAATTGAAATATTTAGGTTTGATAGTTAGTAATGATGGAATCACAACGGACGAGACAAAGGTTCGAGCGATAGTAGAGATGATGCCCGGAAGAATTCTAAAGAGGTATCCAAATTCCTAGGAATGTCCCAGTGGTGTTCGAAGTTTGTTAAAAATTATGCTGCTCTATGCGAGCCCCTTATTAACCTCAAGAAAAAAATTAAAAAAGGTTTTTTGGTCAGTAGAGGTGCAGAAGACCTTTGAAGCAGCAAATCATCAATAACGGAAGCGCCACTTTTAAAATTACCCGATTTCGAAAACCCATTAGAGTTGTTTACTGATGCCAGTTCAATAGCCATAGGCACGGTTCTTAATCAGGAATATGCCTCCCGCATGCTCAGTAGTGCGGAGAGAAATAACGGAAAGAGAGTGTTTAGAAGTATTTTGGGCTCTGAATAAATTCAGAACGTATTTAGGGTCACTGCCAGTAAAAGTTATTACGGATAACGCTGGATGGACGCGTTTTTAAAAATTTGTCGAGTAAGATGATAAGGTGGGTTCTAAAATTAGCGGAATTCTATATAGAATAGGAATTCCTTCCTGGAACTTAGAATGCAGTGGCTGACGTTCTATCGAGGAACCCGGTGGAAAGTATCGTAGAACAGGTTAATTGTGCAATAATCAGAGATTTAGTACTTTCGTTGCGTGAACAGTTATTCGAAGAGCAAAGAAAGGATCCGGAATTAGGCCATATCTATAGACATCTGGAAAACCCAGAAGATAGCTCGGTTAATGCGACAATATGAGAACTGGTCTTACGATTTTCGGATAATTGAGGTCTTGTTGTTTTATGTGAAATACGCTATAATGTTTGGTGAAATGCGAGTATACAGTCCAAAGACTTTAAGAAGTGAAAAATGAGTGAATTTCACGACAAGCCCATAGCAGGTCATTTAGGACGATATAAAAACTTATAATCAAATTAGGGATGTTTGTTATTTTCCCTATATGAGAAAGTATATTCAACAATATGTCTCCACATGTCTTCCATATTTGTCAAACTTACAACTATAAAATTGCATTACCAGCTGGTTGTTTAATTCCGATAGTAACAAATTATCCAAATGAGATAGTTACGTTAGATTTGTTCGGTCCGTACCCTGCGTCGTGAGTGAGAGAAAACCGCTACGTATTAGGAATTCTCAAAGCGGTCTGAGATAATATCCCTTAAGGGCAGTCGGAAAGGTAAAATTTGATTTTTTGACAATTTGAGATTTTTACATTTCCACATAGTACAGATTTTAACCTTTCTAAAAATACCTTACTTTAACCTCTAGGGTAAGTAGAAGCCCTAAAAACCTATTTTTAAATAATCGTTGAAACTGGGCCACGCCCATTTGACAAGCGTAAAAGTAAACAAAGTTTTTGTTTTGGCTTAAAAGTTGAGCGTCTGGTATAAATCAAAACATTTATCTTTTATTGTATAAATTGAGCCTTTTATTATTTTATTTCCTAACCCATTTGAAACTTCACTGTATTTTTAACGGTCAAATCAGTGTTTGTTTACACTTTCAAAACTGCGTTGTAATTTTGAACTCGCAAGTATTCTTTAACATTATTCAGCTTAAACTTTCAAAAAAATTGCTATAATATATCGATTTTACTATGCCTAGAGCATCGACTAAAGTATTTAAGAAACGAAGAGGAGTTTTTAATAAAGGAAGATGTAATAAAAGTAATGATGGTTGTGGTGAAAGCAATTCTACTGTTCCAAAGAACTCTGCTGATGAAAAAAATTGTGCTGATGGTGCAAAGCTTTGTACTAATGAAACTGAACCATCTGCCAGTGAGAGAAAAATTGTAAACATGGATATTTTTCATATTCGGATGAGGCTTTTTCTGGTTTCAGAAATGTTATTGTGGACATTAACCTTTTAGCTTGTGTGTTTTTTGAAGCTGTAAAATGTATAAAGTGTGAAAAACAGGATTCAGGTTGCACCTCAGTGAAAGTAACTGTGGTGAAGCTGTGAAGTTTCACTTAAAATGTCCTTCTTGTAAATATAACTATACTTTTAACTCCAAGAAATGCGATAGTTCTGAGAATTACGAACTGAATACCCGGCTAGTGTATGCTATGCGATGCATAGGTAAAGGTGCTGAGTCTGCTAGGATGTTTTGCGGTATCATGAATCTTCCCCCGCCACCCACAAAATTCTCAAAGTACAACCACATTTTACTGCAGGCAACAAGAGAAACCTGTGAACACAGTATGGCAGAAGCTGTTCGTGAAGCCGTTGATGAAAATGATGGAAAAAGGGACCTTGCTGTTGCTGTTGATGGTAGCTGGCAGAAGCGTGGTTTTTTTTCGAAGAATGGCTTGGTGACAGTCACAAGTGTTGATACCGGCAAAAGTTATAGATGTCGAAGTTTTTTCAAAACATTGTATTTGTCCGAACAAAACCAAGCATCTTCAAAATTGTAAGAGAAATTTTGAAGGCTACAGCGGTAAGATGGAAGTAGCTGGAGCTCTATCCATTTTCAGCGTTCCCAGTCTCTCTACAATGTTCGGTACACAAAATATTTAGGAGATGGAGACTCCAAAGCGTTTACTTCTATTGTCGAGAACAAAGTATGGTGACCATTGCTCTGTCGAGAAATTAGAATGCATAGGTCATGTTATGAAAAGAATGGGGGACACGTCTTCGACGCTTGAAAACTAAGATGAGAGGACAAAAACTTTCTGACGGAAAGCCTTTATGCGGAAGAAATAGATTGACAGAGGCAGAAATCGACCGTCTGCAAGCATATTATGGTCAGCTATCCGCAGAAATTTGTCTAGCGTGAAGGACATGCAACAAGCCATATGGGCAATATTTTTACACAAGCTATCAACCGATGAAAAACCTCAGCATGGATTTTGTCCTCTGATTCAGATACGTGGTGCAAATTTAAAAAAGCAGAATTGCTTGGGGAGACTTATCATCACAAAAATAGTTTACCTGTGGATGTTGTGGAGGCCATGCGACCTGTTTTTAGGGATCTAGCTAATCCAGAATTGCTAAAAAAAAAAGTGTTTACATGGAGGTACGCAAAATCCTAACGAAAGTGTAAATAATGTAATATGGTCTCGTGTACCGAAGAAAACATTTGTACAATTAGGAAGTTTTGTCACTGGGTACATATGATGCAGTTTCCTCATTTAATATGGGGAATGTATCAAAACTAGAAATTTTGAGAAAGTGTGTATTGAGCCTGGTGATTACACGGTACAAGCGATGGAGTGCCTCGACAAACAGAGGCTGTTACGAGCAAAATACTATTGTTTACAAAAACAAAGGAAGTTAGGAAGGAAAAAGACTTAAAAGGAAGAAAGAAGATGATGAGCTACTAAAAAATGCTGATGATTTAGAATATGGAGCTGGCATGTTTTAACTAAAAAGTAATTATACGTTAAAATCAATTTTTTCTCAAAATGTCAATTTTTGATGTTCGATGTTCCTTTTCTTAGAAACTACTGTTCACAGGTATGTAAATTTTTTATGATATATTTATAATGATGGCTAATATATACTGAAATGAGCTTTTTGTAAAAAACCCCAAAATTTATTTTTACAAATTTTTTATGTGAAAAACGGGTTAACGTAAACTATGTTTGATAAAATATTTTATAAATTATGAAAAAATTCAAAATTAGCTAAAAGCTCATTTGAGTATAATGAGAAATGTGTATTTTAATTATATGAAAAATTTCAAGCATGTACATATAACAGATTTTGAGAAAATGTTCCTCGAAAACAGCCAATTTAACATTGTCGGTATAGAGGTTTCCGACTGCCCTTAAAATGGCCTCCGCTAAAGTAATAGCAGATAGTTTATTTGATAACTATACACTGTCTGGCCAAAAGTATCCGGACACCCCTTAAAAAAAGTGGTCCTGGCGAATTATGCGATTTGATACGTAATTGAAAGCTATAAAATTTTTGGTAGTGGTTTCTCCGACTGTATTTATGCGTTTGTGTGGCAATGAATAAGTCAAAGGAGCTCAGTGAGTTTGATCATGGCAGTATAGTGGGATACACACACACACACACACACACACCACCTTTGTGGGAAATCAGTCCGTGAGATTGCGGGCATTCTACAGAAACCTAAATTCATTGTGAGTGATGTAATTGTGAAATGGAAGTGTCGAGGCAGTGAAACGGCAGAAAATCGAACCGGTAGGCCGAAAGTACTTTGTGTACGCAGCCTCAGAACTCTGAAAAGGGTATTGAAACAAAAAATCGCAAGTCCTCGTTGGTGGAAATTTCTCAGGAGTTCCAAAATTCATCAGGAATTAGTGTTAGAAGCAAGACTGTCCGTCGAGTTAAAAACTTGGGATTCCATGGTCGTGCAGCCGCTCACAAGCCAAACATCACTCCACAGAATGCGGAGCATCGATTGCATTGGTGTAGAGTTCACCGTCATTGGACTGTGGACATGTGGAAAACTGTTTTTGAGTGATGAATCTCGATTTACAGTCTGGCAGTCGGATGGACGCGTCTGGGTTTGGCGGATGCCTGGTGAACGTTTCTTCAGTGACTGCATTGTGCTAACTGTTAAGTTTGGTGGTGGAAGCATAATGGTGTGG
The DNA here is from genome assembly GCA_019973935.1 of Trichonephila clavipes. Taxonomy (NCBI): domain Eukaryota; kingdom Metazoa; phylum Arthropoda; class Arachnida; order Araneae; family Nephilidae; genus Trichonephila; species Trichonephila clavipes. Next base: position 10,564 of record BMAU01015508.1, read on the forward strand.
GGATGTTTCTCGTGGTTTGGCCTGGGTACGTTAGTTCCTGTGATTGGAAACATGAACTCTGAGATGTATGTGGACATTCTGGACAATGCTGCACTCCCAACTCTATGACAATATTTCGGGGAAGGCCCATTTCTCTTCCACTGAGATAACTGCTCCATTCCCACATCGAGGCTTGCACAGACGTGGTTTGACAAAATGGGTGTTCAAAAAACTGAACTGGCCTTCTAAGAGCCCCGATCTAAATCCCATAGAACACCTTTGGGACGAATCAGAGCGTAGATTACGTAGCCAGCCAAATCGACCCTCCTCACTGCAAGCATTCACTTCAACTGTGATGGACGCCCGGAAGGCAATTCCTATGGTCACCTATCAAAAATTGGTGGAAAGTCTTCCCAAACGTGTGCAGGCTGTCATCCAGGGGGCACCATCCTCATGAATATGAAGGGGCACCATCCTCATATTAATATTGCCTCAGGAGGCTCCAAGTCCATACCAGTCGGTGTCCGAATACTTTTGGCC